>CM041779.1:21955505-21972217 GCA_023374045.1 Limonium bicolor | reverse complement strand
AGGAAAATAACATCAACCTACCCTCACATGATCAACTATTAACATGTGGCTCATATTCTACCTAAAAGAGTTCAATTACACCCATTGATCATAGTTACTCACTAATATGCTCGTTCATGTCACTTGTGTTATTTGATGGTTTATTCCTTGTTGAATATAGTCGTTTCCCTTTTCAATTTACAGGCCTTCATTTCTTCTCAATCCACTTTGCCTTTGGTTTCAGACCATGCGTTTTTTATATGTTCAAATCTAGAACTCACTCTGATAGGGTTTATGGATCTCACACCTCGATACGATATCAATGAGAAGACCTATCCCAAAATATGTACATACATAATCTGGCTTAGGTTGATGCTTGCGCATGTGAGCTGCTTAGAGTCCTTGGGCTTGACAAAGTTAACTGAGTTTCTGGAACCAAAGGTTGTTGTCCTTTCTTATGTTGAGGAATGTTTTTTTAATAGGGTAATGATATATGAATGATATAGGGGTTTATACAAAAGGGATACATAGGAGGACCTATATATCAGATACCTTGGGATACAAGGCTACTAAGAGGAAAGATGATATACAAAAGCTTCCCTAGCATCATACAAAAATGCCAGAAGCCATCTCTAGTAGAAAAAGCACTATGGGCTAGGCAAAAAGGGGGGATAAGTACAAAAACTCCCCATGCAAAATCGAAGTACTATGAGCAAAGCACTATATCTAGCCAATCAAGATCACTGGTGGAGCCTCCCCCACCTTCAACCCAATGGTAGCTTTAGTAGCAGTTTTAATGACTGAGATAACGAGGGCGGGGTCTCTGGCAAGGTTGGTCATGGCACACTTGCATCTCTCGATTCAAATGTAATAGACGACATTAACAATGGCTGCTCTTCTCACCATGTCAATCAGGCAGTTCCTTTTACAGTAGTGGCCTATCCAAGATGAACAGCTGTGGATGCTCTTCCTGTTGGTGGGGATACCTAGCCAGTCGTAATTCCACCAAACTCTATTGGAGTACCTACATGGAAAAAAAGATGGCGGATAGTCTCTGGAGCATGCTCACAGCGCCAACATCGGTTAGCACGCCAGATGCCCCAGGATTGGAGCCTATCACAAGTTTTTAGTCTACCACGAAGAGTAACCCATAAGATATATTTGGCTTTAGGAAATGACCACGTTTTCTAACAGATGTTGTACCAGGAAAAGGGCTTAAAGGGGGTAGAGACATCATTATAAAACAAGCTAACACTAGGATGGGGGGTAGGAGAGGAGGAGCGACGAGGGGTCGCGGATGGACCCACATTGCTTGATCCACCAATCTCTATCATGGAGGATGGATTTCCAGGTCCAGGGGTCGTCTCCTTTAGTCGTGATTGTCCTTATGTTATGCCCCGCAAGGAATAGATTATGGATCCACTGGATCCACAAACGCTTTGGGTTAGTAGCGATGGAAGAGATAGTTTTAAGCATGAAGCACATGTTCCATTTGTGGATATCCTTAAGCCCCAGCCCACTGTTCTTCTTGGTGACGGTGATGGAATTCCAAGCGACCAAAAGTAGTATAGCTATCAGCATCCCCGGACCAGAGGAAACTATTAATGATGTTTTTTTGGAATTGCAATACAAGAAGCGCAAAAGCCAACAATACCAAATAGGGTACTTTAGATGAGGGACTATCTGATTGTAACTATCTCATGTTTCTCTCTGTTTTATGTAACTTCTGACTTCTGTTTTGAGTAGGCTTCCTTGAGGAAGTCTTCTATTTAGTGGGCTAGTTGAGCTCACCCCCTTTAATTGTATAATGCAGATTGATCGCTCAGAGAATGCATTCTCTTCTTGGGATTCAGCTTTATGGTTTACATTCATGTTCAAACTTTGTATGTGGTTTTGCGTGTTAGACGCTTTTGATGCTATGTAGCCTACAGGCCCCTACTCTGTATTCACATTCGCTTTGGTATTTTGGATATTGTAAACTCCCTTTTCATTAATGCAAGTGTTGCGCTTTGGGTTTAAGACCGTATGTGTTAGAGTCTTGCATTATTAGGTAATAGATACGCGGCGTGTAACGTCCCTAACTCTTAGGACGGTTTTGGGGTCGTTATATTTAGTGGTACTTATAAAAGTTGTTTTGGAGGCTATACCAGCTTATGTTGTGAATATACTTAAGTTATCTATATCTATAATTAAGGATATGAATAAGATGTTGGGCAAGGTTTTAGTGGTCTAGTAGCAGTGTAAGACGAGGGCTTCATTGGGTGAAATGGCAGTATTTGTGCCACAGCCCAAACCAAGGAAGGCTGGGGTTTAGGGATTTAGCAAAGTTTAATGATGCGCTGCTCCTGTCATCTTTTATCCGAGCCTCATTCTGTAATGTCACAATTAATTAAAGCTCGTTACTACCCCTATTCTAATTATCTCCAGGCTCATTTAGGTAGTCGCCTAAGTATGGTTTGTAAAGCGTTGTGGAGTGTAAAACATTTAATAGCTGAAGGTACTTATAAATCAGTAGGTGATGGAATGACTATCTAGCTCACAAACAGAGGGGTTCAAGGCAAAAAGGGAGGGAAGCCTTATTTGTGGCACTTACCAAGTAATCTTAGGCAGGAGGGGCGAGTTTCTTTACTGGATGATTAAGTTACTCATTCTTGGAATGACAGTATGGTTAGGAATCTATTACATCTAGTGGATGCTGCATTGATTCTTTCAATGCGAATACAAGATGCCCCTGATTCATGGTATTGGGGCTTGTCTAAAACCGGTACATTTATGTGTTAAGTCTGCCTATTATACCCTAATGACAGATACTAAGGTTGATCAAGCAACAATCTCTGGACGTAGTAGTGTGGGACAAGCAGTGTGCCGAATCGGGAAATGTGATGCACCACCTCGTGTGAAGTTTTTTGTGAGGAAAATCTTACATGAGGTTGTTCCATGTCATGCTAATATTAGTAGAAGTGGGGATAGTGTGCATCCACTTTGTTCTTATGGGGAATTGGATTCAATGCTCCATGCTTTGTTATTATGCCCAAATATACAGGACTTGTGGGCTATGACGGATGTCACATGTCCGATTTTCTTGAAGAATGATGCTGGATTTTGTGGCTGGTTTCTACCTGGGGGGAGTATTAAGATTGTAATTAGTCCTTAGTTGTCTATTTTTGTGTTTTTCCCTAATGTGCTATTTTGGTTATCATTTTTGAACTAATTTAGAGCTTCTTTCAATAAGAAATATTTTCCCGCTTCTCCCTTCTTCTATCGTCTTCCTCAAGTCACCCTAATCTCGTTCCACTTAGATTCGATTTCTGTAATTCGACATATTATTGCAATGCTAGACATTTTGGGTTCAAAGATAGATTATGTTGTCGACTTGGACGTCTACATGCCACACATATAAAAGAAGAGCTAGACAAAAGATAATTAATTTTGGTAATCATATAGTAGGACAATACAAGATCAACAAGGGTTTTCATTCATATCATGAAATGTCACACCCTCGGCATCCTTATTCAATACAAGCTATATAATCAGCAAGCCAGCCCGGCCGCCTTGCATGCAACCACACTTATGAATGATAAATTTAACCCATGACCGGAGTACCAATCACGTTGCCATTATTATCTATGTAAATCCGAACACGGCATAAAACTAAGGGCCCAATTGAGATCATACTATTTGGAAATGGAAGGACGATAGGGTGCATATGCGGGTTCTCCCTAGCTATGATGGACGCAGCAACACACCCTGGCATTCCCGCCAGCTCCGGCCATTGTTGCTTTCCATCTACAGGACAGGATGAAAGAAACATTCAATATGTCTATCAAAAAAGACATAACAAAACAGTGAATTTATGGATTGATCAGCTAATTATTATTCAATTATCCATATACTCCTTGAGAGCTTGACAAATTATGAATATATATCTATGTGAACGCATAGAAATTAAATAAAGAAGAAGAAAACGAAACATATAAAAGCATCCGATGATATATGACAGTATCCGCATACATAAATATATGTATATATTCGTATTGATCCATCGTTACCTAGGCATGCAGGAGCATAAGAACTCATCTCTTCTTTTCTCCTCCTTATGAGAAATCTACTTCTTCTCTCTGCGTCTGTGATCAAGTAGGCTACTGGTGTGTTGTGAAAAAACTGAAGGCAAGCTGCTTATATTTATAGTAATAATTAAGGTGTGTCGCCGTGAATGTATATACATGGACGGTAGATGATAAGATAATGGCTAGCTAGCAGCTCATAAAATGTGTCTCGCATTCAAGAACGTGTAAATCACAATCCAGCCTTTCTGTCCTCTTCTTCTATTCTGTCACCAGTCCTGGAATACAAATTTTCAAGGCCCCGGGCCACAAGCGCATACATGCAGTTCTCATAAAAGGGAAAGAGTTGAAAAACATATGAAATAGATGCGCATTCTTCTTGCTTGTTTTCTCGTGGAATACTCTGTGTGTTTGTCTTGACACCTAAATTAGGCCCTAATCAAACAATTGTAAAAACAAGCAAAACCAATAACTTTTAGTTAAAACTAGAACCCAAACGGGTGTTTTGTCTTGATATTCTCCATTATTTTAATTTGGGACCAATACGTCTGTATTTTATTCATTGTGGACCAAATTAGTTATGTTTGGATACAGGCAACAATACAAGCATTAAAAACTGAAAAGGAAACAAATACAAATTATTTTCACGTTTATTACATGCCACACGTACCGGATTAAATTACTTATGTACTTGCTTACTACCTTGTCGTATACATTTCAAGAGAGGTTGAATTACTTGTATATCCACACAATCATCTGCCCTACGATCACCACTCATCTGCTTAATTTGATAGAAAGGGATACTTAACCCATTTTTTAGTAAACAAACAAGAAGAGGGAAAAAAATAAGAGATGGAAGCTGAAGGCGCTTACAATCAATTCATGTGCATCGGTACTCAGGCAACAAATTACCTCGTATATAGGGGTGAGAATTTGGATAAATCGGTTAATCGAAATCCAAATTGTAAAAAAAAATTGGATTTCGGTTAATTCGGTTTTTAACCGAATTATCCAAATTTTGATCAAAACCGAATTAACCGAAATCCAAATTATCTGAAATCCGAATTATTTTAAGTTGAAAACCGAAAACCGAACCGAAATCCAAAATTTCCTTTAGTTCGGATTTCAATTAACCGAAATTTAAAAACAACAGAAAAACCGATTTTATAAATCGGATTTCAGTTAACCGAATTTAAAAAAAAAACTAAACACATTTTTTTGTTTCATTTTCATCATCAGCAACAGTAATAACCATAAGCTGCTAGAAAATTCTGAATTCCCTAGTTGTCAATTCATCACTACACTAACAGAAAGAACTCACTCAAACATTAGACTAGTTACATCAAACTAGGGGTGAGCAGCGATGAACGATGTTCCAAAACAACCAATTATATTATATATGATTAATTTGACGAAAAAAGAATAGTATGACATTATATAATTGAATGATTGGAGCAATTGGAGATAGGATTTTGAATTTTGACGTTTTGTTTGTCATGTTTAAAGTGTGTTAACTATTAAGGAAAGATTTAGGGATTTTTCTTTAAAAAAAGTTTGGATAATTCGGTTAACCGAATTTCATAGGGCTAAAACCGAAATCCAAACCGAATTATAATTCGGATATTTGAATAACCGAAATTTTAAATTCAGTTTTAAAATTCAGTTAAAAATCCAAAAAAAAAATCGGTTAATTTGGATTTTGGATAAATCCAAATTATCCAATCCAAATGCTCACCCTTACTCGTATATGGTCATTAATGCATGTAAAGTATTATCTTAGTGTTTCATTCTTGTTGTCATACATGTTATTAATTCTGCAGGAAAGACAAAATTGAAGAGGGGAAAAACAGGATCAACAAATGAAATGAAGAAACTAAAGATCCAGAAGGAGCAGAGTAATTATATAAGACAAAGTAATGTATAAGTGGCGTCCGGTCAAATGCGTCCGAACGGATAGTAAAACATGTAAAGCAACCGGGCGCCTGTGTCTGTGTCCGGAAGACTTCCCTGATGATGATGATGTTGATGACAAAGCCTGTCCTTCGACACCAGCTGAACCTTCAACACCATACACGCCTTTTGCTTCATCCACAACACAGGTAGACCTACAAACCATAAGCCAAATTCCCTCAGACGTCGAACGAAGTGGTATACCCTATTGGAGGCCAGGGCAAGAGTTTGTCAAAGGTCAGGAGTTAACGAATAAAAAAGTTCTTGTTATGGTTGTCATAGATTATCATTTGCAAAAAAATGTTGATTTTCTACCACAAGAAAACATCATAAAAGTGTACACGTTAAAGTGTCGACAAGGTAAAGGATGCAAGTTCTATTTTCGAGCTTCTCTCTTGAAGGATGCATTTGGATGGTGCATACGCAAGTTCACTTCTCACTCATGTTCTCCTGCCTTGAACGAGAATAATGACCGGTTCATAACCTACCATTTCATTGCCGAGGCGATGATTCCGCGAGTGAAGGAGAATCCGACATTACAAGTGAAGACGGTTATTCAATTAATCCACCTGGAGTATCAGAGGAAAATAAGCAACAAAAAAGCTTGGTGGGCCGTGCTGAAGCCATAAGAAGAGTTTACAGAGATTGGGTGCACATATGCTGAATTACCCAGGTACATCTTAACCATAAGACATTACATGCCTACTTCGTTTGTGGATTTGGAGTCTAATGTTGTTTCAAGAACGAGATGCAAACCACATCAGTTAACAATTTAAGCATTGTTTCTGGGCATTCAGCCCATGCCTAACTGATTTTAAGTACATGAAACCCCTATTGCAAATAGATGCGACTCACCTTTATGGGAAGTACAAGGGTAAGTTACTAGTCGTTGTTGCGCAAGATGGTAATAACAAGATTATTCCCATGGCTTTCGGCTTGGTTTCCGGGGAATCCTGAGATGACTAGAAATATTTTCTCGATTGTGTGCGTAACAAAGTTATTGGGCCACGTTGTGATGTCGCTGTAATTACTGACCGTGCCACACTATAATGTCAATTATGAGAGAGGATCAATACTAGCTTCCACCATATGCAGAACATTTCTTGTGTCTCGCCACGTAGCTTTGAACTTTCAAACGAGATATGGGAACAAGGAATGGAAGAAGTATTTGATAAACACCTAATTATTTTTTATACTTCTGTTATTGTAAGTTAGTGTAATTGTTTATGTCTCTTACATTTTGTTTTGTATGTTGTTAGGTTACTCATTCAGGAAGGATATTGTGGATGAAAGATTGAGTCATTTAATATTTCTTCACCCCTCGATTGCTGCCTTCTTCAATGATCTCCTGGTGGAGAAATGGTCTCGTGCTTATGATGACATAGAAGGTGGGGTCATACAACCACCAATTTGGTTGAGTGCATGAACGGTGTGTTGAAGATGGTTCGCTTACTGCCCGTGACAGCAATTGTGGAGAGTACACTTTATAAGCTAATTGATTATTTCCGAGATCTTGGAAACGTATACGCACAGAGGAATAGCGGATCGATTTTTATAAGGCAACTTCTTGAAAGGGTGAACGAGAACCAAATCCTATCGAAGTATCACCGTGTGGCGGTCATTGATTCTCTAGATTGGTTGGTGTTGACAATGGTGATGCCACCCTAGGCGAGACAAAGGTAAATTTGTCGTCGAATCAACGAAAGACTATGTGAATGGGGAGTGGCAGGCTTTTAGTACCCTGTTCACATGTTATGGCGGTTTGTTCCAACACCACACTTGATTGGAAGAACTCTGTTTAACGTGTACAGACTTGATACCATCATACAGCATATCAGGAGAACAAATTTGTTCCGTTGGGGAACCAAGGCAACTGGCTTTGTATGTTGGCCTCACGTGGTTCTTGACCCAAATATGATGCCTACAGTTAGAGGACGTCCAACATTTTCACGTATTCCAAATGAGATGGATGAATCGTATGAACGTGAAAGCCGAAGGTGCGGGTTGTGTCGACAACGGGGACATATTAGGAGAAACTGCCAAATGCTAGTTATGATTGAATTAGTAGTGTTGTCAATCTTTTTTGCTTACCAATTGCTCCTGCTAAGACAGGTTGTGCCTTTAGCAGCACCAAAAGAATGTAATAGAATTTATTGTATTTTATTTAAAGTAGGTATTTGTAGTGGTGATTTGTGGTGTTATAACTATGGTCTTAGTTAGATCATTTAAATAATCATGTATCACTATATGTATTCATGATTCTTAAGGAAGAACAATATTTATTGAATTATAGAAGCATCACCAATGAAGGGAATAAACAACAGAACACAATACTATGGTAGAAACATCGTAGAGTGACTTATATTTAAACATATTTAGAACCACTTATAATTTGTCATAGTTGGAATGACCACAATTAACCATCAACCTTTGGTTCATACTCTACCAGCAGCTGATAGCAACTTATCAAATTGTAGCATCTTATCCACGCTCATATAGTGACAGCATCTTATCATATTGCAATTTCCTAGACTCCGATTGACGGGGGGAATCGGCCAGCATCTTGGATTTCCTTGCATAAGATAAGAGAACATTTATTTACGGCCACACCTTTTTCTTGCATCTTATTCTCAAATCGGTGCCACAAATAAGGAAAGTGTGCACAATCCTGTTAGAAAGAACCGTGTTAGCCAAACGCACCTGTACGGTTCAGTTACTCCTATAAAAGGCGTAAATCAAATAATCAAATCTCACCCCGTGTAACGAATCCTACATTTGAGTATCCATGGACACACTAGCGGTTAACCTGTATTTGAATTTTGTACCAGTTTTCAACATGTATGGTTTTTGTATGGAACCGACATCTGAAGGAAGAGGGGAGCTACTGGAGACCCCAAATCTACCTAATCCTCTCGTACGATCACTTAAAATTGTTGATCGAAGATGCAATTGAAGAAGGTGGCCAACATTACCGTGTCACTTCTATTATGTACAGGAGGATTTTGCGTACTCATCATGGCCGTACTGGGGTACAATGCCAATACACAACGACCAGGATGTGCAGAACATGATACACAACTTTATCCCAATCCAAGACGACGTTGATGCAATTCATCTTATGATCGACTACGAACCAGACGTGAATGATGGGTACTAAGATGCACTTGTAGATGTAGTAGCCTTTGTACTAGGAATTGTACTATCACTTGTACTTATTATTATCGACTTTGAAGTTTTTTAAAATACAATAATTGTGTATGTTAGATACTTTGGAGATGATGGGTACTAAGATGCACTTGTAGATCTAGCCTTCGATTGTCGTTAAGGAGCGTTGTTTTCTTATAAACTTTTTCCCCTCTCCTTTTCTTCAAACGCGACACTTTTTTCTGAAGGTGGTGGAGGTGGACTGGTTGTGGTGTGGGGGGAACTGCACAGTGTGTGTGGGGGGAAGGGAATGTGCTGCACGGAGGGGAATGGAAGGGAGGTGACGATTTTGGAGGTGATGGGGGAGGGGGCGGTGATGTTTTGCACGGTGAAGGGGGAGGGGGCGAACTGGAGGGGAAAGAGGAAGAAGAAGGCCGATTTAGCAGAGAGGAGAAATGGGAAGCCGCAGCGAAATGAGGAAGAAGAAGAAGAAGAGTCTATTATTTGTGCGCTTAGCAGACAAAAAAAATTCAATTTCTCCTTTGTTAAGGAGGCGCACACTGCAAGTCAGTCTCCTAATTGAACTTTTTGTCTGTTAAGGGGGGCGCACAATAGAAATCAGTCTCTGAGCAGACTGATTTCTATTGTGCGCCTCCTAAACAGACAAAAGAAAAACGCATCTGTCCGGGAATTATGGTGCAAAATGCACCCGATCGGGAATTGAGTTGGTCAAACACCCATTGACCGGAATTTTTCCCTTTGGTGATTGCACTCCACTGTTGTCATCCGCCTTTGATAAGATTATACTACATATTTGGTAGTGGCATTAGTGTGACGTCTTAGATTGCAACTTGCTAATGTGTTTTTTTTATCTCTACTACTAATATCTAGCCTATTTGCTGTTGTCGACCACAGCACCATTTGTATTAGGCATTGCAAGCTTATGGATGTAAATTGACTACCTTAATGATAAAAGCTAACAGCATCTATATCTGGTTGGTCCTCCTGCACTGTGAACGTTATGTTTGTTCCCTACTGCTGTACATATTTAACGTGTGCTTTCCTGGGATTGGCCAGGTCGGCCTCTTTCATTTGTCCATCAAAATTTTGTCTGTACACAAAAATATACGGATGAGAGAGCACAGAAATGAAAGAGGATAATCATCGAGGGTATATACGGATGAGAGAGCACAATATACAGACAGAATTTGTTTGTTCCCTACTTCTGCACGTTTTGAATGCGCGACTGCAAGTGACATATGAGCTGCTAGTTAGCAAGCTTCCACTTCTCAGCGCTCAGACTGGTAAACTGCACCCAATATACTACTATATAATTATGTGCAACCTCCGTTCTATATTCTCACATCACCTCCCATAGCCTTATTCTTCTGATATAATTGATCATAAACAGAGAAACTTTGATCTCATATCTCCGTTAGAAAGGAATCAGATGGCCACTAGTTCATTTGCTTATCAGTCAAGCTACCTAGGTACAATAGTTAGTTCTTTCACTTACTTTTTTGCTTTCACATTTACAGACAAGTTTTAGTTGAATATATCTTTCCAACTAATGTTAATGTATCTGTCAATCCAGGGAGTCAACAATATCCTGAAGCTGCTGGAAATCAATATTTCTGCAGCGGTAACAATTTACAAGTTTAAACTATCAGTATTTTGCTGATCTTTATGTTTTATTTGTTGCTTTATCACCATTTAATTTCTTTCAACATTTTGTGTTCACAGGAAAGCAGCAATGGCCTGAGCTGGTAGGGAGGCCAGGTTGGGAGGCTGCCACCATTATAACTAGGGAGAACCCAAACGTTCGTCCGATTCTTCTTCCTGATGTTGGAATATTCCAAGCAATAACCTTAGACTATCATTGTGGCCGTGTCCGGGTTTTCATTGACAAGAATGGAAACGTGAATCGTACTCCCACCGTTGGTTAATCATGTCATGTTATTTTGTTCTACAAAAGTTAATTACGCTATATTTAGTATTCGTATAATAAAATTTCCGATTACTCTAGCCTTCTGTAGTAGTATGAATATAATGACGGACAAGGGTGCGATCTGAACTAAATGTGGAGCGATCTACAGAACTTGAGTCTTGTCCAATTGTATTGTTTAAATAAATAAGGTTGTAATGTTATATATGGTTATGATATAATTATTTTATGCAAAACTTGTTCGAGTTTCTTTCGTTTTTTCTATTACTGATTTATAAACTGATACTCAATCTTTAATATCTGCTGCTGGCAATCGGATAAAGCTTAGCCAGAGCAATTTCAACTTGTGAAAGACCATCATTGTCTACTTTCTTAGAAGTAATTACCTCTTTAAATTCATTGACGGTTCCCACATTTGTCCTGAACAATACACAGTTGAGGGTGTTATTCCATGATAGTTTCACTAGTAGGATGCAAAACATCTAAAGCTCTCTAAGATTTGCTTCATAATATCTATGCCGCACAGACTGTTGCACACTTGAGTCACTTTCACCTTTAGGAATTAAGGGGTGGGGGTTGGATGAATGTGTTGCCGATTATTACAATCGGGCAAGAAATTCGATTCACTTTTTGGTTGGGCATGTAGTCACAATTAGAGAACAAATCTGTTGAGAGGTTTACTGAAACACCCCAGAAAATTATAGTTCTACTAGTTGTCTTCATCTTACCTTTAACGTTGCTCAGAAGGAAGTTGTTTCTTTCAGTAGGTTTCTTATGGAAGACTATTCAAGAAGACTATTCCGTAAGATGTCCAGGTTGGTTCCGAAAGAAATGTTCCCGTAGGAGGATTAGTGAGTAGGTAACCATTTCTTATATTTACACTACTAGAAAACAGTAGTTTACCTACGGAAATTACCTACGGAATAATTTTCGTAGGTAATTACCGACGGAATACCTACGGTTTATAATGCTAACCTTTGGTTAAGTAGTTACCTACAAAATACCGACGGAATTCCTATGACAATTTTACACCGACGGAATATTCCGTAGGTAAATCTGAAGGGAAAAGTGCGGGAGACCTGGCTGGTGATGGCGCGTATATTGCATCAAATTACCTACGGATTTTTCCGTCGGTAATTACCTACGGATTATTCCGTCGGTAATTAGTGCTCTATACAACATGCGTTCTTATTTATTCAGCGTTGTCGTATATATAACATGATTACCGGCGGATTGTTTCATCGGTAATTACCTACGGATTGTTTCCGTCGGTAATTAGGGCTTATATATATACCGTGGAAGAGAGTTCTTTGTAATTTAAAAGTTGTCGTTTTTGTAATATGATTACCTACGGATTATTCCGTTGGTAATTACCTACGGATTATTCCGTCGGTAATTAGGGCTCTATTTACAACATGCGAACGTTCTTATATTTCAAACGTTGTCGTTTTCTTACTAAAGTTGCCGACGGACCATTCCATCGGTAAGCTTATGAGCTCAAATCGTTTTGTTTATGTGGATACCGACGGGTGAGTCCGTCGGTAAGCTTGTTAAGACTAATTAAACGCAGCTCAGTCTTTCCTTCCTCAGCAGTTGCTTTTTCTCCTCTTTCTATCTTGCAGAATTTCTTCCATCGAATAACTCCATCCTCTCGCAAAGTACGTCAATCAATTGAACTACTCCAAGATTCTCTTTTGCTATCGAACCCTGCCATTTCTTCCTTCGCGTCTGCTTTCTCCAATTTCTATCTCGAACTCCGTCGTTCTCGTTAAAACTATCGAACCCAGCCCTTTCTTCCTCCGGCACTGGGCATCGATTGAAGAACTCCTGAGAATCTCTCACTCTTCTGATCAATTGAATAGCTCCTTCCTTCTCGGGCGCTGGGCATCGATTGAAGAACTCCAAATCTGTTGTTTCTCTCTCGCGCTGGGTACATAAAAAAGAAGAGCTTCTGAAATCGCGGGGTGCTGAAACCGGTAATTTACTCAGACCTTATCTTATTCACTGGAAACTACAAAATTAGACAATTTTTAATTTTTCTATCACTTAGGGTTCTGTTTAAGTTCATGGTTTTCCTGCCAATTGACAAGCTCGTGACCTATTGAAACAAGCTCGCCACTTAGGGTTCTGTTTTGTCAGTAGTTGGATAATTAGGATTTTGGTTTCTCGATGAATATTATAATGGTATACATCAATCGGTGACCTATCATAGCTTGTTGAATCAAGCTCACTGGTAGAGCTAGAATGGTCAGGTTTTGTAGAGAATTGCCTCTTGTTGTAGTATATTGATATTCTATTAGGTTATGGAAAAGTCATGTGGTCTGTTTTGCTATGTATATTGTGTAGTTAGGTGACGGGAGTGTCAATTTGTGATTGCTTGATTGTGAGATTGGGAAGTGGTTGTCGTGTTAGAATTGGGTTTAGATGATATTAAACCAATTTTCTTCTAATGTCATTTGGCTAGCTAGATGCAAAAGTACTCCATATTTGATTAAAATGACCAGGTTGTGTCCTAATATGAAAAGATTATCTGTTTCTCTCTTCAATGCTAAGATGTAGGAGGAGTTCTCAATTGAATTGATGTTAGATAAATCGGCATGCTAACTGAAGGATAGGATGATTCACATTGGGTTCTTTTTTATTCGATAAAATTATTACTTCAATCGACACTACAAAAGTCTTAGTAACAATTTTACAACCGAAAGGTGGAAATTAAGAATCAATAAAATTCTAAAACCTGTAGATTGGTCCATCCAAAACTCCATTATATCACCATTATTGATGCGGTTAACATGTTGTGCTCCATAGATAACTCTATAGTTTGTATCAAATGGTTCACCAGCACCCGCGGCTCTTTGCGAAACCATCAATGCTAGACCCACTACAAACACTACTACTACACCCCTCTCATTCCCCATCTTTATTTTTTATTTGTTTTTCCATAATGCTTCAGTTTTACTATTGGTTTCATCCCATGAACTTGGGCAGACATGTCCATCTTGCTCATCATCTTCCATGGAAATAGACAGCCGGTTCATCTGCCTAGATAATGATCCAACGCTGCATATTCTGCTCCTTCTAATTCAACAACCGCACTACTATTGTGTCAAGTGTTTAAATCAACCCCGCATGTCTGGGTGCAGATTATATTGGTTTCTGTTTCCGTTGTTGTGTGCTTTTCTCTATCTGATGAATGGTTTGTGGGGATACAAGAAGCTCCAGCTCCAATGGGTGGGAGAATGTGGCAGCAGAACACTATGTTATGTTGTTTACTTAAATTACTTGTTTTTTTCTGCACTCCCAAATAAACGTGCCCATGCTGCATATATCAAATAACAATCAGAAATTATACTTTTTCTTCATCTGTTTTGTTTTGAGCTAGCACATAGCAATGTCTCGATTTCTTTCACATATGAAGAATGCTCCAAATTATCCTTTCAGTTGTACTCAGTTTCAAAATAAAAAATATATAATATATTGGCTATCAGTATGCGCTTGATGGTTTGTTCAAAAGAAGTCATTGTTCAGCCTTTATGTACCTCGTCAAGGATGGTTATTGCAAAGTAAGTCAAATACAACAAAACAGTAAATATGATCTATTCTAAACTCATGCTTCATTAATTTTTAACTAGGACTTTTCATTGTAAAATCTTATATCTCTGGCCATCATAAGTTTATCTCTCTAAGTTTTGAAAGTTATCATTTTACATGTTTTTCAACTAAGTGTCTCAAAGAAAGGAGTAGATTATGAACAAACTGATTTGGCAACTTAGTTTAGGTCTCTTTCTTGTTTGAGTCTAGTAACTTTAGGCTTAAATTCTCTACTTAGATTAGAATTTCCACCAGTTCTCTAAAAACAATGAACAAATTTGTTTCTTTGAGTTTAGTTAGCAGTTATTACCAATTATGACCTATTATTAATATGGATTTGCTTTCTGAACTTATACCTGCTTTATACGTGATCGAATTTTCTATAATTTCATATCTTGATGTCTCCGGCGTAAAGTAGTCCACATCCAACCAGATTACCCATCAAAGAAAATGGATACCTTTTCAAATAGTAATGATAACTAACATTAATATCAGTGCATACCTCTATGTCGATTTTTTTATTATGGTTGCACTAAGTCTCTGTCTCGATGGTCAGAATTAGGGTTATCGTTAGAAACAAAACAGAAAATATCATCCACTGAACTAATCCCTTCCTCCTCTCCATCGTCGCTGATATAATCCACTAGTCTCTTGAAAGTAAGTTCAGATTACAAACAAAACAGAAAATATCATCTAATTTAAACATCAATTCATGCTTCTTTATGAGTGTTGTTAATTAGTATTACAACTTTTTTTACAATGAACATTTTTTTTGTGTTGTATTATGCGAGCCTGCTTTTGTGTTTGAATTAACCGCCTAATCAACTGCACATCACAATATGACAGAATACTTGTCCGGCTTAGAGACCATCACCAGGCTGCGAAGGTCCCTTTTGCTAGTTGCTGGCACAAAACAGGTCTGAGTTTGATCTCTTCTCCTCCCTCTGTACAAATAGCTAGCATCATACTAGCTACCAAGTTATCCTTCTCTCTGGTTATTCGAGAGCAATCGTCAGTTTTATTTTCTTCTCTTGGAACTTATCTAAATTAAACCCATAGAATTCTTTTATAGCAAACAATGAATCATACTTGTGAGTAATATTTCGTTTGATTGTATTAATAATAAAATTCAGATGTTTGATCCATGAACTGCATTTTTCTTCATCTTCTTCTTTCTTCCACTCGTTCCTCCAACATTCTAGCAGTCAGCTTATTCTCCTCTCCTCTTTTGTCAATTTCAGAGGTGTAGCTGTCGACCAACTGGGATAAAAACCCCAATTTCAGCGTCAGTCTACAGTTCAGGTACTCTCTTACTCTTTACATCTTTCCTTATTTTTTGTGAGAGGAAATACTATAAACAAAAAGAAAACTAACCTAGAACACCGTAGCAGTAGCTTAATCAATTTACATGTGAAGATTAGGATCAATTTTAATATAATCTATATCCTAATTGGAGCATGGTAAAAAATATGAAGGTGCAATTAATGCATTATTCACCATTATCTGTGGGGTCACAGTGGGGTCCACCTCCTCCTTTAGGTTCTCAGCAGGTCGGGCCGTCATGGGGTCCATCTCAGCTGCGCCTGGTTCTCATCAGACGAGTTCATCATGGGGTCCACCCTCAGCATTTGGGTCTCAGAGTGGGATACCGGCACAAGGATGGTGGTCGGGGCCGACTCAGGGATGGTGGGGCCCACCACAGACTGCACCTCATGCCCCACCATCTACATCACATGCTCAGGTTCCAACGAAAGGGAACCCGCAACAAGCTAGGGATAGAGATACTGATAAGTCGGATAGTTCAGAGAGTGACTGATATGGTGTATGTATGATTAACGTAAACTTTTAGGTTTTATCAGTATGACTTTATGGTTGTTCTATTTGCGATGTTGAATATTAGTTTTCAGATTTATAAAATGAGTTAAATATATGTTATAAAATTAAATATTCTAAGTACTATGTTTTATAATATATGTAAATAATTTTAATTCTGAAATAGCTATTAAAAATAAAGAATAAATCACAATATAAACTAAATT
>CM041779.1:21906407-21955005 GCA_023374045.1 Limonium bicolor | reverse complement strand
TTGTGCAAATACTTGCCTAAGACTTTGTGCTACTTGATTAGGGCCCAAAGTTCATACCTAGATCTTATTAACATGCTAAAGAACACGTTAGAACAATCACCAAAGAAAATCAAGCTCAAAAACAAGTTAAAACACAAGATGTACTTTAAAACTCCTTAAAGCACATTTTTTGAAATTATCTTACAAATGAGTTTTGAATGGCTAATTGACAGAGTATACACCTTAAGCATCATTTTTACTACTTAGTATCACATTAGGAATCCTAATTCAAATAATTAACAAAAAAATCAGAATTTTGGGCACTAATTATGAATAGTACTCAAATAGTGTCAAATTAAGCCTTAAGTCTTCCTTGCTTAGTCAATGGTCAACATGACCCCCTAAATACCTAAAAGAGGCATAAAAAGAGAGGTGACTCACTAACTAATGTGCCTTCTTTCATATAATAAGAAGAAGTAAGGAAAAATCATCTTTAAGTTACTTTACACTTAATTAAGTAAATATCTCATTCTCTCTTTACTCCCTCCTATCTCCTTGCTCCCGTCCCCATCCACCTGCATAAACATCATATTCTTCCCTTTTTATTGATCAAGAACACAAAACTCATCCATGGCAACTTAACACCAAATAACCGAAACACCTCCAAAATTCCATCTTTCACTTCCAAATCACCTAAGGAGTATTCCTAGCCATCAATATCTTTCAACCAATGCTGTAATCAAGCATTCTTGAAGGCAAAAATTTGGCAGTAGGCATATAAGGAGCTAGGAAAGTCCTTTCCAAGGCTTAAGGTACAAAAAGAGACTTTAAGGTCAATTTTACTACTTCTTCCATTTTGCCCGCTTTGGAACTCCATCTTAAACTAAATTTTCTCCATCTTTTCATAAATGAAATGAAGGATATTTTATCTTCTTTTGATCAGCCAAAACCCACCAACGAATCATCTTACAAGAGATTTCAAGGGTAAACTTATATTAAGTCATAAATCCTTAAAACATGGGTTAAAACCTTGTTTATGTTCACAAACTGATTATCCTCATCTTGGTAATATAGGCCGAGACTGGGATCTGTTGGAAATCAATCAATTAAGCTTACAAGGTTAATACTCTTACTTATGACATAATATAAGGTTTTTAAGTATTTAAGGTATATATTAAATATAGCCGTAGAAGCATAGGTTATAAATTGGTAACTTTAAGCCTAACAAATTATATAAATATATACATGAACTTTGACTAAGGAGCTAATGACATATGAGTTAGGAAAACATTTATAAAATGAATTATAAGAAGTTTTATCATTACCGTGGGATTATTGTTTGTGTGCAGGTTATTATCTTGATTTTATGCTTGATTAAGACTTGTTTTAATGCTTTGTTTTGGATATTAAGGGCTTGTATTCTGGCCATCAGTAAGAGCTATTTGATTTAAGTGTTTTATGCTTTTATATGCTTTATATAATATAGTATATGCTAAGGTATAAAATCATAAGTGTATGTGACACTTTAGGAATTTTAGAGACCTTTAAAAATGGGTAGAAATATTATCACAAATTTAGAAACCTTAAGAAATTAATTTGGTGATATTTAAGTACTTAAAAGTATTTAAAATGTGTTAGTAATGTTATGGCTAAAGGGATGAGTATAATATTGTAAAAAAATAAATTTAGAAGGGTTACTAAATAAATAAAGCCGGGAGTATAGTGGTTAGTTTGAGAAATAAAGAAAATTAGAAGTTAAAATGACATTTGGGTATAAAATGTAATTTTTAGAAACATTTAGGGCCTAAGTGTAATTTAAGATAATTATGGGTGGAAAATGGTTATTATGGCCGAGAATAGTCAAGCTCAAAAGTTGACCAAAACTTAGGTTAAAATGTTGGAAGCTAGAGTTTAAAATGAGTTATAACATAAAATGTAACATTTATAAGTTTTGGTGTAATTTGGTAATTAATGAGAAATATAAAGTTAAGGCCGAGGACCAATGTGGTATGTTGGGTAATTTTCAGAATTTTAGGGGTTAGATTGTAATTTATTAATTAAAGGATAAAACCTATAGGTTATAATGACTATTATGACATTAATTGTAAAGATGTAAAACTTATGGGTTAAAATTGTAACTATCAAAAGATATGTGTTAGGGCTGTAATTGAGAGGTCAAACTAGTGGTTACTAGGTAATTGACCAAATGTTAATAAGTGGAGATTACTATTTCAATTTATAAGGATTAATGAATTAAATTGTAAAGTTTAGAAAATTGTGAGGTAAAAACCGTAAATAATTGAAATGTAATATAAGGGTTATAAAATGACAATAGGGTCAGATGGTAATAACTGAAAATATGAGTTGGTTTTATTAGATAATTAAGTTAAAGAGTTAGATTTACAAAAAAAATTATTAAGTAGTTAATTGTACGGATTAGGAATTAAGAGGGGTTAATTTGTAATATTGGAAAGTTAAGGGTTGGAATGATAACTACAACAGAATGTTGAACATTAGTGGATTAATGAGTTAAAATAATTAAGTTAAAAGCCGTAATGATCTGGATTTGGTTTAAGACGAAAAGACGTCATATAAAATAACGAGACGGCTAGAGATGTCGCGTAAAAATAGACGAGGTGGTTAGAAATTTAGTAAGCGTTACGTATAGTAACGAAAGGTTAGAAAGTGATCGAGTTATTAACTTACTCGACTAATATATTATAGGATCCAAATAGTCGGAGACATACGACGAGGTTAGGCGAGGACCTTCTAGATTGGTCACGCTCGCCGGTGAACGGTATGGTTTTCTTGCAGCTTGCTTGCTAACGAGGTTTGCCCTTGTCTTGTGTGCTATTTGCTTATATGCAATGACTAAATAAGATACATACATGAAAACGGTTTATTGTATATTCCTTCATGTTTCGTATTGTGCTAACCCGTCTTTACTATGAGCTTGCGTACTAACCTCGGTTAGTGACTAACGTACGAAAGTAACACAAAATGACGGTTAGAGATTCGTAACGTTTCCCATATACGAAAATGGCTAACATTGAACAAATGTGTAAGATTATGAGATGATTCCCTAATATTGGTTGGTTAAAAGCGAGAGAGGTTTAACTAACAAAAATTGTTATACAACACTTCTTCTAACCAATGGGTAACTTGGGGGAGAGGAATCTGGGACCAACTCCAGTCATGCATGTTTTAGTTAGGAGGTCGGTATCTGAATCAGATCCGTCCTCCATTTGAGACTCGTCTTTAGACTTGTCGCCTAGAGTCGACAAACAAACTCGGACACCTTGGATTGTGGTTCGAGGTGGGAGGCCAGATTAAGTATGGCATGGGGGGATCAAGCCTACATCCCTGCTAACTTCAGAATTATTGTTTACACCAGTGAGTTCTCAACCACTGGCTAGGGTTAACCACAAACCCGACAAGGTAAATAATGGATTAAGGTATTAACAGTTCTAATTAAAGAACGGTTAACATAAGATGAGTATTATTAGATTCAAGAACTAAACATCTCTTGGGTCTACGAACGAAAAGAAACTAACTCACTTGCTCTATGAACTTCCATTATGACATTAAAACTGTGGAGTTATGTTATTCAGTGATTAATATGTTGTATGTTATTGTACTTCGTATTATATTGTATGTATGAAAATCAATTGCATGTATACGACCAATTAGTCATGTGTAGACTCGTTAGCTTGTGGGCTGCACGTTTATCATACAAGCAAATGTGTTGAGCCCCTCGGGGCATCCATATTATATTCAGGTAAGCGACGGAAGACGACCCATCCTGAGAGTAGGAGCGTGTCAGAAATTATATAAATTAGGGTACCTACCTCTTGAGCGTAGCGAAATAGGTAGGATCGTTCTTTCTGTTCGTTGTCAACCGGATTGTCTTCCTTTGATAGCAACTGTTGAATACTTCGCGTCTACTAGGTGAAGGAAGCCATAATAGCAATCCCCTCACTGTTCACAGCCTAAGAACCCGAACACGGCTCTCACTCTCTCTATGTATTCTAAGGGAATTAGGGCTATTGTATATCGTGTATCCACACACACCTGGAAACTAATTCCATACCTCTATATATAATAATTACAGGAAGAGATAAGAATAACTAATATTCTTATCAATATTATTTGATGTTGGTTGTAACTAATATTTAACAAATAAATATTATCTGTTATTTATTACTAAAATAAAATAATTAACAGAGCGGGTAGACATACTTCGGGTTTTACTTTTGTTATACGAGTTGTGCATGTACACTCGTATTGTAAATATGTAGACGGTTGTAGTAAACTGTATTAGTATGCGAGATACTTGATACTTGGTATTTATTTTGGTGTAAGTATTGTAAGTATTTAAGTTTGGTATATTCGGGTCTATCAGACCGTAGCTTGAAACTGGAATAGGCCTAGTTAGTCACGTGGGTGAATAACGGCGGTAACACCAACTTAGTATAATTTTTCGCTGCGACATTACAGTTATTATATGAAGACTTATGCGATAATATCGGTTTTAGCAGTTGGGGTGTTGCATCGCCTGTGAGGGAAGTGCTAGATTGAGAGGCACCTTTCTGTACCGTGTGTGTGAGAAGAGGTAGGATGTTATGTATATTATTTTTTTCTGTGTTTTGGAACATTAGAGAAGGACTCATGAGAGATGAGGGAGAGTGATTGACATGTTGAGCAATATAGCAGATGAGGATATATATATATAAAGAAAGCTGGAAGGAAATTGAAGAGATTGAAATATAAACGAATCAATCAGGAAAACTTAAACTCTTTAATTAAATAGAAAAGTAGGGGGTTAGGAAATGTAAAAAGTTAAAATTTATTCTCTAGTTAAATTTGGAAATATCAAAGGGTAAAGGTGGTCTATTAATTAAAGTAGAAAATACGAATAATTAGAACTACATTAATAAAATTAGAAAAACTCAAAGGACAAAACTGATGGATTAAAATTGGCATATTTAGTATAGTTAACTCTTAGTAGTATTTAAATCTTAACATTATTATTATAACTCCATTATAAACAAATAATATGCTAAAATAATAAGAAATACACAAGGATCATTGTTATGACATTAAAAATCACAACAGACTTACTTTTAAAACATGTTATTTTATCAACATGAATTATCTTTATTAAATACTATATAGTATACTCGTAAATTATAGTATAATACTCATAAACTATATACTATGCTTGTGAACTAATATACTCATAAACTATATAATAGATGTATTTTAAATCAGCAGTACTATTTGATTATTATTATTATTATTATTATTATTATTATTATTCTAGCTTCATTTTTAATAAATAAATACACCAAGTTCACTAGATAAATACAAGGATCATTAATACGAAGATAAAATCACAACTACCATAGTTTTAAAACAGATTATTCTATTAAACGCATTACCTTTATTAAATACTGTATAATATGCTCACAGACTATATAATATACTCATAAACGAGAAAATAAATGAATTTTAAAATTTAGGGGTATTTCATAAACGGCCAAGACAACATCATTCTTGAGATGCTAAACAAAATGGGGATCAAAACAAAAGGGAAGACATTCAAGGCGATTGTCAAGATTGCCAGGAGTGCAGAAGCTAAGTTAGAACATTGGCAGGCTGCAAAATCGTCGGCAAAGAAGAGGAAGAAATCTCTCTCACTGGTGTATGACAAGTCAACGATAGGAAGGGATATTGTAGATCAGAATGCACTTAGCAACGTAGCTAAATCTTTAGAAGCCATTAGAGTCGTGTCCTCAGAGCCACACATTAAAACCATTGGCTAAAGGCGCGATAAAGTACATAAACCTACATTTGTCCTGAGTGTTCTGTGCCTAATAGAGGCTTGAGCGATACCTGAGAGATATCTTAGCGATAGGCTAGATTTTGAAATGATCTCCATGCCTTTGTGTAGTTTTTCTTTCAAGTGTTTAATGCATGCATGACTATTTCAAATGTTATCTGATTTTGTCTCACCTATGTAGTTAACTCCCCCGTGTTTTTATTGGATGGCAAAGGAGGAAAAGAATCCTAAGGGCTTGTTCTGGCTCAAGCTTCTTCAAGTAGATGAAGATGAAATAACTGAAAAGCTACTATCAGGAGAGTCCAGCATAGAGCTGAAGTAATATAGATCATTAGATTTGTGGGGTTCACAGTAAAATAATCTACACTAGCTTAAATAAGCTTGGGTCAGAACGAGACCTAAGTTAATTATTGAACAATTGTCTATGAATTGTTTATTTATATTAATAATAAGCTAAGTGTCTATGTCTTTGTTGGAAAACGGACATCAAACCACAACAATGTCTTTGTTGGTAAATCTGAAAAACCATTCATCTAACTCAGGGGAATCTTCTTAAGGGGAACTCTCTTATGGACTTAGAAGTTTTAAAACGTAAAATTCTATTATTGGCACTTAGTTGAAAAAAATTTGGAGTGGTTGCGGTCATCAAAAATGGGAAAAATTGTTAGATGAAGTCCTTTAAGATTTTGATGATAGCAAACCTTCCTTGGGGATTTAATATTTTTCTTCAGTCTTTCACAAACTTGGATTATTATAATCACTTGTGTACAAGTGGATTCTTATTGTTTGATCAGTGCCCAACATGTCGAGCACATATTCACAAGTACTCAGGATGAAGCTTCAGAAAGACTCAACCTCACAACGAAACTAATGACATGGCAAATGAAGTGAATAACTTGGAAGACATGATCATTACTTGGAAGCTTCCTAGAAAGTAACGTGAAGACTTGACATCCAACAAAGTTAGGTGGCAGGTACAATCACACCTACATTGACTTCCAACAGCAAAAAAGAAGCATCCATGTAGAGCTACAAGTCTACATTTCCAAGTGATATTGTTGAAAACAATAGCTGAAGCCTTCATGTGAAGACAAATGAGTTACCAATTTGTAAAAGTTCGTTGGGAAGCAACTTGTGGTCGACGCCTATAATCACCTCTCGGGTGACCAATGGCTATCTTCCACGTGTCACTGTAGACGTGTAATCGTGAGTGGTTATGACTGGTGTAATTAAAATAAAAGAAAAAATTAAAACTCAAAATAAACGTCGGGCTGCAAACAAATCCCGGTGGGTATATAGTAAAGTGTAACCGACCGGATATCGAACCGTGGGACTAAGGTGAATATTTTAGTACCTAAGCGTGTCACGAAAGGGGGGAGTTAATTGACTTGTTTTTGAAAAGTAAATAACAGATTAATTTAGTGAGTTGAAGATAAATTAAATGGAACTCCGGGTTTAGGTTAATTTGATCTGATTAGTTATGCTATCTCTACCGGTTTAATATAATAATTTGGCAAGATTCCTGTTATTATCTTAAGGTCCGATGAAAACTCATAAGAACTCGTTTACCTGAAAATGCAAGGTCCGATGAAAACTCAAGCAAAATGCGTATAAACGGCAGAGGAGTGTGAGGAATTTTATTCTTGCAACTTGTACTAACTTATCCGATGAAAATAAGTTACTACAGTTTTACGGCTTAATTAACCTATCTGTTTGTCACCGATCAGATTAAAAACAGATTTAGTAAGGCTTTTTAATAAATCGATGAAATTTATTAAAAAGGGAGCGTGATAAAACTTTAATCGTAACAAACTGAATTTATTTTAACCGGTAGAAATATAGATTACACAACTAAACAAACCATAATTAAACCTTCGCCCGGAGTAAATCCTCCTTAGCCTGACATATTAACTGGTAATAAGTCAGACAGAGGTTGGACGTAATATTAATGCGGAGGTGTGGATGGTGAATGGAGAAATGGAGAGAACGAAGAGTGAAGCGTGTACGTAGGTTATTATATGTGGAATGAGTGATTTGGAGTGTTTGAGTTCTGGGGATCGAATGATGTGTTGTGGTGTACGGGAGAGTATGAATGGAAGAGAATGGAACGTGGTGAGCGATGGTCTGATTTTATGGTTTTCTCCGTACGTCTGTTTAAGGTTGCAGTAGCTGAGTTTATATATAGGAAGGGAAGAGGTAATCTGGAGTGGAAGAATTGATTGCAGATTGATTGCTCATTGATTGCAGGGGACAGAGCTGGAGACAGACGCGTGAGGGAATTAAGGTAGGCGCCGCTCGGAGTAGATGGATATGGCAGAATCAAGTTGCAGACAGTCGTGAAGAAGAAGACTGGCGCGTCTGATTTTTAGTCACGTCCGCGTTGTTGTCCGCCTCTGGCTATGCGGACGTAACCCTTGTCCGCCTCAGGCTATGCGGACGTAGCCTTGTCCGCTTTGCTGTCCGCCTAGCTTCATGCGGACACCTTGTGTGTGTCCTCCTAGCTGTCCGCCTATCCCCATGCGGACACAAGGGTGGTTTTGACTTATTTTCTTCTACGAACTTTGACTGACTCTAGATTCTTCGTTTGGACTCCGTTTTCTGAGCCGTTTGCGTCTGTGCATTCGTCTCTTCGTCTACTTTACTCCCAGCTTGGTTTTCCTCATGTTAAACCAATAAATTTGTGAGATAAACAATAAAACATAAACTAGAGGAAAACTAACCGAAGTGGAGAAATGAGCAAGAAAAGTGCTAATATTATATATGAAATACACCTATAAAACATGCTCATTTGGACACTTATCACACCCCCACACTTATCTTTTTGCTTGTCCTCAAGCAAAACCACGGACCCAAGTAAGTAGGAAATGCTCAATACTAACGAATATTATTATGAAGGGTAGGATAAAGAGGTGAACAGTTCATGATCTTTTTAACTTGTTGAGGAGCGTGAAAAATCAACTGCTGGTGGCATAGGTGTGCTCAGGGTAAAAATAAAATATAGAGTTTCGGGGTATGATCTAAGGTACTTCAATGTTTCTTTTGTTTAGATGACTTTAAGAACTTTTACCATGGCCAACTTCTCTCAAGAATGGCCATTAAGGAGAAAACAAAAGGAAGAATAGATTTATGCATTTGTTTCACTTTTGCATAAGGGATGAGAAAATGTAGGCATAACGCCTTTGTATTCAAGAACACTCAACTCTCTTTTGTTGGTTACCAATGGTGTCTCACAAGTCCCTCTTTTTTTATAATTTTTTTTAACAGAGAAGCACCCCTTAGCAATCCCTAAGAGAGAAGAGACAGAAAGAACCCTGAGCAATAAAATCCAACCATTGCAGATTATTTGGTCACACCGCATAAGAAAAATGCTCCTCAAAAGTAATCAAATGAAAATTTTTAAATTTCTACCATTTATCCCACAATTCATAATAGTATTTGTTTTTAAAGAGAACAACTTACATTAGCAGGGTACATAATTTTAATTTTTTGAACAAATGCAAGATAAGCAGAGAGATTTAAACATTTTAAGCACTAAATGCCTTGAAAAGGCTCTTCCCCCACACTTAAGCTCAAGCAATGCCCTCATTGCGTAGATGAAAATAAATTAACAGGACATGCTATTAATAAAGGAAAGAGTGTACTCCCCAGATTTCGTAGAGTGTGTAGAGCTCCCCCACACTTGAGTGCAGCTGTGGAATGTCATGAAATGTACCTGTAAGGAATATTCTACACAGCCAGAAGTACTCAAGTAAAACCTACATTTTATTATAACATATAAAAGGGAAATATAGTACAAAAAAGAAAACAACATTAACTTAAAGGAAAGACAAAAGATAGATAGTGGGTTGCCTCCCACCAAGCTGCCTGGGTTTAACGTCTCTAGCTAGACGTATGTGACCAAGCTTTAGGTTGGAGAAGAGTTTGAGGGCGAGGTATCTGAACTGCTGGTGTTAGGAAGTTTGTACACTTTTGTAAACTTATGATGTAGAGGTGTTGTCTGCTGTTTCTTTGGGGTGGAGGCTTCCTCGTATTCCTGTAAGAAAGAAATTGCAAACATAGCATTATTATTTTCAAGAATTCTGGCATACCTTTTTAGACGGGATCCATTGACTTTGAAGAATTCTCCTTTTTGATTCTGGAGTTCGTAAACACCAAAAGGAGTGGTTCCAATAACTTGGAATGGGCCAGTCCAGTGAGATTTGAGTTTTCCAGGAAATATTCTCAATCTGGAATTATAAAGCAGCACCCCGTCGCCAACCTTAAAGTCGCGTTTGTGGATCATTTGGTCATGAGTTCTTGGTGCGTCCTTGTATATTGTCGCACTACGGTATGCCTGATCTCTTAACTCCTCGAGTTCAGAGAGTTGAAACTTCGCTTTTTTCTGCGGCTTCTAAACGAAGTTTAGGGTCTTGAGTGCCCAATAGCCTTATGTTCCAACTCTTACAGGCAGGTGACATGATTTCCCATAAACAAGCTTAAAAGGAGACATCCCGATGGGAGTCTTGAATGTGGTGCGGTAGGCCCAAAGCGCATCATCTAACTAAGTGCCCAATCCTTTCGTGATGAGTTAACCGTTTTCTGAAGAATCCTTTTAACTCACGGTTTGAAACTTCTGCTTGGCCGTTTGTCTGGGGTGATAAGGTAGAGCTACCTTGTGACGTACCCCGTACTTACCCATAAGCGCTTCAAATGAACGGTTGCAGAAGTGAGATCCTCCGTCACTGATAATAATTCTAGGCACGCCAAAACGGGTAAAGATGTGCTTCTTAAGGAATCTGGTTACGTCTTTGCATCAGCATGATGACAGGGTATGGCTTCTACCCATTTCGACACGTAATCCACTGCCACTAAAACATATTGGTGGCCCTGTGAGGAAGGGAACGGTCCCATAAAATCAATGCCCCAACAATCAAAGAGTCCACTTCTAGTATTCCCTGTTGTGGCATTTCATGTCTCCTAGATGTGTTACCCATTCTCTGACAATTATCACATTGTTTGCAGAATTGGTAAACATCTTTGAAGAGTCGGCCAATAAAATCCTGAGGCCAGGATCTTAGCAGCGGTCCTTGTGGGTCCATGGTGACCTCCGGCTTCCCGTGAGTGACAAAAATGTATGACGCTGTAAACCTCATCTTCAGGGAGACACCGGCGAATCAACCCATCAGCACAGACTCGGAACAAATAGGATCTTCCCAGAAATAATGCTTTGAATCAGAAAGAAATTTCTTCTTCTGGGAGTAAGATAGATCATAGGTATTGTTCCAGAGACTAGATAATTGGCCAGGTCCGCATACCATGGCTCTTGTACTTGGTGATAGAAAAACAGTCTCATCGGGGAAGAATTCGTTGATAGGCACACTATCCGTAGGAGTGACTAACCGGAGAGATGGTCAGCGACGACATTTAATTTTCCGCTCTTGTCTTTGACTTCGATGTCAAACTCCTTAGTAGAAGAATCCAGCGCAACAAGCGAGGCTTGGCTTCTTGTTTTGCAAATAGGTATTTGAGAGCGGAGTGGTCTGTGTGCACTATGACTTTGCTTCCCCATAAGTACGACCTGAACTTATCAAGGGAGAATACTATAGCCAGAAGCTCTTTTTCAGTGGTCGTATAGTTTTCTGGGCGTCGTTTAGTGTCCTGCTGGCATAAGCAATCACTCTCAAATTTCTCTTTTTTCTGGCATAGAGCTGCCCCCACGGCGTAGTCACTTGCATCACACATGATCTCAAACGGAAGAGACCAGTCGGGTGGTATGACAACAGGTGCTGATACCAATTTTTGTGTTATAGTTTTGAAAGCAGCTGAACACCTTTCATCAAAATGAAACGGGGCATCTTTCTGTAGCAGGTCGGTCAATGGTTTAGTGATTTTTGAGAAGTCTTGTATAAACCGCCGATAGAATCCTGCATGCCCGAGAAACGCTCGAATGTCTTTAACAGTAGTTGGTGTGGTAATTTCTCGATAACCTCTACCTTGGCCTTATCCACCTCTATTCCTTCTGCCGATATTTTATGTCCAAGGACAATCCCGTCCTTGACCATAAAATGACATTTTTCCCAGTTCAAAACGAGATTTGTATCCTCACACCGTCCTAGGATCAAATCAAGTTGTGCCAAGCATTTATAACTAGAGCCATAGACCGAGAAGTCATCCATAAAGACTTCTATGCTCTGTTCGATGAAATCAGCGAATATTGCTTGCATGCATCTCTGGAAGGTAGCAGGGGCATTACATAGACCGAAGGGCATTCGTCTGTATGCAAAGGTACCGTATGGACAAGTGAAGGTGGTCTTGTCCTGGTCCTCTGGTGCGATTGGTATTTGGAAATACCCTGAGAACCCATCTAAAAAGCAGTAGTACTCTTGCCCTGCTAGTCGCTCTAACATCTGATCGATAAAGGGGAGAGGGAAATGATCCTTCCTGGTTGCCAAGTTTAAGCGCCGATAGTCGATACACATGCGCCAACCTGTGATTTTTCTTTGAGGGATAGCCTCTCCCTTATCATTTATAACAGCTTCGATGCCCCCCTTCTTCGGGACAACTTGTACAGGGCTTACCCATGGACTGTCAGAGATAGGATAAATGATGTTCGCATCTAGGAGTTTCAGAACCTCCTTTTTAACTACCTCCTTGAGGTTAGGGTTTAGCCGACGTTGGGGTTGCCTGATAGACTTGTAGTTTTCCTCCATATAGATGTGGTGCGTGCAATAGGAGGGGTCAATTCCTTTTATCAGCAATAGTCCACCCGATCGTTGTGTTTTTCTTCAATACCTCGAGTAGCCTTGTTTCCTCCCCGGAATTCAGAGAAGAGGAAATAATGACAGGCAAATGGTCATCTTCAGCTAAGAAGGCATACTTGAGTTTAGAAGGTAGCTCTTTAAGCTCGAGCTCTGGTGGTTGTTCTATTGATGGAATTGATTTTTGAGGTTTTCTGTCGAGTTCTTCGATTGGTGGCCGGTAGGCTTGATAACCAGCTCCTTTCTACATACGCCAGCATGGCGTTAACTTCCGGATCCTCCACCTTTTCTTCTAGAGAAGTAAATACTACTTGCTCTAGTGGTTCAGTTCAGCTTTCGGGATGGAAGATAGGGAATACATGTCCTCATCTGTAGAAAAATCGCCTCTCCTCCTCATCATCTGTTAATCCCACTGTCTTAGCATGAGGAGAAAAGTTAGAGCTTTTCATCATTTTCTGCATGTCGAATTCGATCGTTTCGTCCTCGTACCGCAGAGTGATTTTCCCATCGTGGACGTCAATGATGGCTTTGGCAGTACTTAGAAACGGTCGACCTAGAATCAGGGGAACCTCAACATCGTCATCCATTTCTAGAATGACGAAGTCAGCTGGAAAGATAAAGCGAGACACTCCAACTACCAGATCTCGGACTATTCCCATGGGCTTGATCTCTGATCTGTCTGCTAGTTGGAGTTTGAAAGGAACCGGTTGCATTTCTCCTCCTTTTACTTTCAAGAAGGTGGCGTAGGCATGATATTAATGCTGGCTCCCAGGTCGCATAAACCTTCCACAGTCCACTCCCCTATAAAACACGGGATTACGGGATTTCCCGGATCTGTTTGTTTGGGAGGGAGTGCTCGAAGAAGGGCAGCAGAGCATTCCTCCGTGAGGTGCACTGTTTCTTTTCCAGGTTTCTTCTTCTTCTTTGTTAAGAGATCCTTTAAAATTTGGCGTAGTTAGGCATCTCTTGCAAAGCATCAATTAGAGGTATGTCGAGGGTCAGTTTCTTGAAAATGCTCAAGAATTTGGAGAACTGCTCATCTAGGTGTTTCTTTTTCATTCTGTTGGGAAATGGGAGTTCACTGTTTTTAGGAGTGGAAGATGGAATGTCGATGGTAACTCGAGATGGAGGTGGAGTAGCAGGAGTAGGAACTTGGATTTCTGAGGGAGGTGAGGCTGGATTGGTTGTTCTTCATCATTGATGTAGGCCTCTTCATGATTTTCTTTTTCTTTTCCTTTTCTGGTGGCAAGTTCCCTTCCACTCCTTAAGGAGACTGCACACAAGTTTGTTGATTGGAATGTGCCATCGTCTATAAGGATTGAATTTGCTTGCTCTTTGGATTAGGGTTAGTCTGTGAAGGGAATTGACCAGGTGGTCTTTGTTGGGTGAGTAACTGTTGAATCTGAGATTGCAAGGCTTTTTGGTCTTTGCGCAGAGCTACGACCTCTTCTTGCGTCTCGGGACTTACCCATCATTGCTTTAAACATCTCTTGCATTTGAGACATTTCAGACTCAGGATTCGAAGGAGGTTGAGTTGGTCGACTCGAAGAAGCTTCATTGCCATAAGGCTGTGTTGATATTGCCTTTGGCCTCCTTGGAAATTGGACTGAGGTCTGTAATTTTGAGATGGTTGAAGTGTATGTGGGTTTTGGATATTGTCGGTGTTTGAGTAGCGAAGGTTGGATTGCATGTTACGTTGCCAAGGTTGTCTGTATCCTGAATTGTTGGTGAGATAGTTTGCCTCCTCTGCTGCTTTTAATTCTTGTAGTGGGGGCATTGTTCATAGTCATGAGGCCCACCACATTGCGTACAAGAAATAACAGGAGATGATTGGGACAGAGGTGCATAGCCTGGAGGGATTGTAGATGATCGGGAAATCATCGACTTAGCTTGCTGGGGGTAGGAGTTCATAGCCATCTGCTCAACCACTTTCTGCAGAGTACTTACTTTTGTTGCCTGCTGAGCATTGCTTTCCATGAGTTGCTCATGGCTTTTCATCAGCTGGTCAAACTTGTTATCACTTTCCCCAACATGGTATAAACCTGGAGTACCGCTCCTTGATCCACCGGAGGCCCAGTCTCTGATTTCTTCACAGAGAGACTCCATGCTATTCAGAAATTGTGCTCCTGGCTTTTTCAGAATGTCAGCCCCTAACGAGGACAGTACCATTGTTCTGCACGGACCGATCAAGCCTTTGTAGAACAATTGTGATACTTGTTCTTTCGTCAGACCATGGTGAGGACAAGTAAGTAGTAGTCCTTTGAAACGGTCCCAAGTTTCACAAATATTCTCCGACCCAGGTTGCTTGAAATTATAGATTTCAGCAATCATCTCCAACGTTCGGCTCGGGGTAGGAATTTGTCGTAGAACTTGGTTGTGTCAGGCTATGATACCACTTGCTCGCACTTCCCGTCAGGCTGTGAGGGAATAATGACAATCTTGCGTACTGGAGTACTGCGTCGGTCGCAGTAAGACTGTTGGCATGTTGCAAGAATTTTGTAACATGTAACAGGGCTTCGTCTGGACTGGAACCATCAAACATGCCCAACTCCTTTACACATCTGATTTGATGATATGGCTTCAGCTTCTGCCACTCATCGTATTCGGATGGGCTAAGGTGAGGAAGGATGATAGCAGGCTGTTGTCCTTGGTTAGACGGCCTGTTGATATTTCGAACTGTCGCTGGTGAATGCCATGTCAGCTTCCGGGTCAGATTCTATCACTGTGGTGGTAATGTTTTGTTGAGTTCGTCTGCCTTAGGGCGCAGAAGGTTCTCTCGATCTCTGGAATGTAACCAACCGTGTGATTATTAATATTTTCTGGGAGGCTGTTTGACCTGGTAAAAGGCATTCACCACTCAAAACAGAGAAAAAACTCGTTATGTGAGAAAATAAAATGTTAGGAATTAGTGACAGAAATTTAAGTTAGTAGTTAGAGACAATGGAAAGAAATGACAGAAAATTGAAATGACAATGGAAAAAATGACAGAAAATTAAAGTTAGTAGTTAGTATACTGGAAATTAAGTTAGTAGTAGTATACTGGAAATTTGAAGGACAATGGAAATTAAATGACAAAATATAAATGACAATAATATTAGAGTAAAGTTAGATGTCCAAGTCAGAAGTCAGAAGTCAGATGTCCAAGTCAAGTCCAAATTAGATGTCCAAATTAGATTAACACAATAATATTAACATATATTTATATAACAGGTGAATTAACCGGGGCTTAGGGACTAGAATAAATCAAGTCCCCGGCAACGGCGCCATTTTGCAGACGTGTAATCGTGAGTGGTTAGAACTGGTGTAATTAAAATAAAAGAAAAGAAATTAAAACTCAAAATAAACGTCGGGCTGCAAACAAATCCCGGTCGTGGTAGTATAGTAAAGTGTAAGCGACCGGATATCGAACCGTGGGACTAAGGTGAATTTAGTACCTAAGCGTGTCACAAAGGGGGGAGTTAATTGACTTGTTTTTGAAAAGTAAATAACAGATTAATTTAGTGAGTTGAAGATAAATTAAACGGAACTCCGGGTTCAGGTTAATATGATCTGATTAATTTGCTATCTCTACCGGTTTAATATAATAATTTGGCAAGATTCCTGTTATTATCTTAAGGTCCGATGAAAACTCATAAGAACTCGTTTACCTGAAAATGCAAGGTCCGATGAAAACTCAAGCAAAATGCGTATAAACGGCAGAGGAGTGAGGAATTTTATTCTTGCAACTTGTACTAACTTATCCGATGAAAATAAGTTCCTACAGTTTTACGGCTTAATTAACCTATCTGTTTGTCACCGATCAGATTAAAACAGATTTAGTAAGGCTTTTTAATAAATCGATGAAATTTATTAAAAAGGGAGAGGAAAAACTTTAATCGTAACAAACTGAATTTATTTTAACCGGTAGAAATATAGATTACACAACTAAACAAACCATAATTAAACCTTCGCCCGGAGTAAATCCTCCTTAGCCTGACATATTAACTGGTAATAAGTCAGACAGAGGTTGGACGTAATATTAATGCGGAGGTGTGGATGGTGAATGGAGGAATGAAGAGAACGAAGAGTGAAGCGTGTACGTAGGTTATTATATGTGGAATGAGTGATTTGGAGTGTTTGAGTTCTGGGGATCGAATGATGTGTTGTGGTGTACGGGAGAGTATGAATGGAAGAGAATGGAATGTGGTGAGCGATGGTCTAATTTTCTGGTTTTCTCCGTACGTCTGTTTAAGGTTGCAGTAGCTGAGTTTATATAGAGGAAGGGAAGAGGTAATCTGGAGTGGAAGAATTGATTGCAGATTGATTGCAGGGGACAGAGTTGGAGACAGACGCGTGAGGGAATTAAGGTAGGCGCCGCTCGGAGTAGATGGATATGGCAGAATCAAGTTGCAAACAGTCGCGAAGAAGAAGACTGGCGTGTCTGATTTTTAGTCACGTCCGCGTTGTTGTCCGCCTCTGGCTATGCGGACGTAACCCTTGTCCGCCTCCCTGTCAGCCTCAGGCTATGCGGACGTAGCCTTGTCCGCTTTGCTGTCCGCCTAGCTTCATGCGGACACCTTGTGTGTGTCCTCCTAGCTGTCCGCCTATCCCCATGCGGACACAAGGGTGGTTTTGACTTATTTTCTTCTACGAACTTTGACTGGCTCTAGAGTCTTCGTTTGGACTCCGTTTTCTGAGCCGTTTGCGTCTGTGCGTTCGTCTCTTCGTCTACTTTACTCCCAACTTGGTTTTCCTCATGTTAAACCAATAAATTTGTGAGATAAACAATAAAACATAAACTAGAGGAAAACTAACCGAAGTGGAGAAATGAGCAAGAAAAGTGCTAATATTATATATGAAATACACCTATAAAACATGCTCATTTGGACACTTATCAGTCACCTAAGTGTCTAGACGAACATGAGCTCAACCAATGGGTGGCAAGAAGTTCCAAGTGACCAGTGTAGCTAGTAGAGGTCTACCAACGAGTCAGCAACAACTTGATCTCTATATGTGTAATTCGGAACACATTTGTAATCAAGTATGTAACACCTCTCTCCACAGTCACGTAATAATCTCTCACGTATAGCAATAAATAAAACGTCTTACAGCGGAAGAATTAAAAACAATAACAAAACTCACTCGGGTGTCACCGGCCATTACTCGCCCATGCGAGCAACGAAGCCAAACTACCAACATAAACAAACTGCTAACCGCCGTGATGACGAGAAAACTCCTATACATCATACTAAGTCCATAAACCATAAACATCGACAAGGGAGCGTCTACCCAAACCTGAATATACATAACTGTACCATAATACCTTTACCTGTCTGATATCTTTATACAAATAAACTCCCTGAACCTGCACTTCGGCTTCGACAATAATCAACAACCTGCGTATGGTAGAGTATCAGCGATAGACGCTGAGTATGCCGGGCCTGGACCCTAATAGTCACTTAGTCATTTTAACCATCTTAATATTAGATTGGTTTCATGCTTTACCATTTTACAGTTATAATCAGTACTGTAATATAAATGTATAATATACATAATCATCCATCCAAATATTCATAAACATTTAATCATCCATCCAATCCAAACATTCATTTAATATCTCAAACAACATTTGTATATCGAACGTATCGAGTAATAACAATATAATGTACAATGTACAATCGTCGTAGCGTATACCATCCTTTATTAATTTAATTTAATTTGGCCTTCAAGGCCCCATCCATATGTACAATGTATTATATACTCCATTATCTTTAGCAAATAATATTTGCATCCAAAAACTCATAACCTATAGTTTGTAACTATTTTTTTTGTAATAACCACCACCATTATATTATATGGTTTCCAACCATAATATATATCCATCCTTATATACATTATTCTTGTGTATGTATATATTTACCACGTAGGTAAGTTTCGTGAGTTTAATAAACTCTTATATTATATGTTACATTTTATCATCTTATATTAGATGATTATTCCCATTAGTTGTATTATATTATACAACTTATATGAAGATTATTATCCTAATATTATGCAACATTTTATGTTGTATATTTTCAACTCCTAAGGTTTATTCAATAAATACCTTAGTTATAAATCTCATTTATTTATAGTCTGTCACATTATTTAATGTGAATATCCTTACTTATATTAATTCCATTAAACCACCTTAATACTATATAATTGTTATAACGTTTATAACATAGTAGACCATAGTCTAAAATTCATTTTCCAACTCTTATTAATTCGGTACAGCCCTTGAATTTATTTAAATTCTATTTTGACCACATAACATCATGTAATGCTATACCATATACTAATATCATTTGATATGATATTTTTATTTCCTTTAACTTATAACCTATAGTTTTTATACAAACTATTATATATTGCCTCGTAGGCATATAAATTAAACCTTATTCTTTTCCATAAACCATAGTTTCCTTTATTTACAATATCACCCCATTATTTATACCATGTTATATATACCATTTAATATAACATTTCTAACTTATACAAAGGGTATAACCTATGGTTATATTTTTTGTAAATTCCGAACAGCCCTTATGTCTATTCTATAATTGCCATTTGGCCCAATTTATAACATATAGTTTTACAATATCATCAAAACTATATATTACACACATATCTTATTAAATACCCTTATATAATTCTAAAAATCACCAAATTTCACCAAAAGGGTTATAAATATCCTTATTAACCCATATACTTTCGGTATTTATAATTCCACCACCTATATTTCTCCAAAGTGTCACAATGACATAATAACTATATATTATACACATATAGTTTATCTTAATTCCAAAATCAACCCAATAAATTCCTAAAAATTCCTAATAGCCCATGGGTGTTTATAATACCATTTTACACCCTTAATTTTCGGTAATAACATATTTACCACATATGTTATAAAATTGTTACAATAAAATACTTATCTTATTATAAAACCTTAAATAAGTTATTTAACTTATCTAATTTGGTCAAAACCTAGCATATGGTCAAGGTTGACCTCCTTAATATTTCCTTGACCATTAATTTCCATAAATTATGGTTTATACCCATATTTTTTAGAAATTACCATTTAATCCCAAAACTTTATATAATCGTATAATCTTTATATAAACTCATTTAAACCTCCAATTTTTGGCTCTATCCTTTTATAGCCCCCAAATTTAATTTAATTACACTATAACCCCAATAATATGCGGTAATGCATATTTAGCACCTAAACTTAAATAAAACCTTATAAATGCATAAATAAAATGGCCTAAAGTACATGGCCTTATTACAAACACTTGCTTATAAAATAAATTACACATAAATGTCCTAAAATACATATAAATCTCGGCCTCACCACATATTTTTTATTTAATTACCAATTTTCCACATAATGTCTTAAATTTGACAATTATGTTAATTAATTAGTTAGATAAATTTATTAAACCATTCCTTAATCACCTAAGGTCAAAATAAGACCTTAATATACTCATTCACTCACGACATATATGTATAAATATGTATAAACACATATTAATATACCAAGTGATGGTTTAAGTGATTTATACCTTGTTTTTGCCTAGTTTAGGCCTTGTTTGATTTCCGCCAGCTTAGGATTATTTTTCCAAAGCTTCTTTTACATGTTTTCAAACAGTAATTAAGACCTAGTTAGTCTCAAAGCAAGATCTAACCATAAGAAGTGTTTTAATGTATATTTCAAGGTAAAATTTACCTTAGAACACCAAGACAAGAATGAGTTGTCTTCGGCCTGCTTGTACAGAATAAAAATAGCATCAAAAGGTCTACTAAACCAAGGCTTAAAACCGGTATAACTTAGATTCGAAGATGACTAGTTTTTACCTTGTTTAAAGTGCCAAAAATGGTGTTTTTGGCTTGGATCTGGCTCTACCTTGAAGCTCTTGATAGATCCACTGAATAAGTATGTTAAGAAGAAGATTATAAGGCTAGGAGAACAGGTTTTACAACCGGATCTAAAGAGAATCCAAAGATAAGTGCTTAAAGCACATTTTTGTACCTTAAGAACAAGATTGGGTTTCTCCACCTTCTTCCCTTGTTATGGCCGAGATTTTCCCTTCATTTAACCTCCAAAACAACCTAGATCCATGGATGGAAGTGGTTGATGCTTAGATCCACCGAAAGAGGAAAGATTTGTGAAGAAAATGGACATAAAATGACTAATTAAGCTTACCTAGGTAGCAAGGTGTTCTTCTCTGTTATTGGTGAGTTATCCATGGTTTGGAGAAGCCAAAGAGAGAGTTAGGAGGCCTTGTGTCGGCTGGGAAGCAAGGCAAGTGAGAAAGGTAAGTCAAATTTGTCTTAATACTCATTTTTGACTTGTTTATTGTATTCAATGTTTGATGAGTCACCATGTCTGATTGGCATTGATAATTGGAGGGTATGGAGCCTCTCAAGTGGAGCCTCACACATTTTTTGAAGGCTGTATCCATCAAATAAGGAGCCAAAGTTGAATATTTACATTATTGTATCATAAAAGTAAAAGTGGTCCCTTAAATCATGGAAAGGTGTTGGAGCTTGTCCCTTGTGTTGAAAGTGATGAATTTTAAGCTCCTTTGCTTGTGGCTGCCAACCCCATATGGTTAAAGGGGTCAAACTTTGACCTCTTGACCATTCTTAGTCAATGTTGACTCAAGCGGGCCCCCTTTTAGGGTTTTATTAATATTTTAATATAAAATTTGTAAAAATTTGTAAATTTCTGGAATTAAATTCCTAATATGATATAATATGATATATTATCATATTTAAAGGTAATTATAACATTTAAGCCCATTAAAAACCAATTTAGAAGGCAATTTCACAAAAACGTGCTTTAAGGAGTTTTAGTGCACATTTTGTGTCGCAAGGTGTTTCTGAGCTCAGTTTTCTTTGATAATTGTTTTGTTGTGTTCCTTACATGATATTTGATCATGGAATCCAATTTCATATCATTTAGAGGTCATTAGACCTTTAAGGTTTCTTAGAGCACATTTTTGCCCTACTTGACCTTGAAGCATGAAAATGCTTGTTCTTTGTGTTGGAGTGTTTCCCAAAACTTTTAATGTGTTTAGTAATGTGTCAATATGCTTAGGACAAATTTTTAGGTCCTAAGTAGTTCATTTGGGTATTTATTTACCCTAAACAGTCAAAGGGTGCAACATCTTGTTTTGTGTTGACCACTGTTGTTCTCAGTTGACTTTTAAGGCATGTTTAGGCCTTAATTAATGTGATTAGATATTTAATCCATGTTTAATAAGTTTGGGGTATTTCAAAGTAAGTTGAAATACTCAATTCCAATATAGAGACTAGAGAGCATTGAACTTGTAAGAGCTGAGCTTAAGTGTAAGCTACAGTATCATTAAGTGAGTGAGTCTGAGTGAACAATAGTGTGAGTGTGTGAACGGGTAAAACACAAGTGTTGAGAACACAGTGTAGCTCAGAGGGTCGGGGATCATTTTGGATTGTTGGGAGACTGTCGGTCGATAGGTCGCCCAGGGTAGAAGGGCTTCAGAGGTAAGTCCTAATTTGTCCCGAGTCCATAGGTTGGCGGAGGGAGATAGAGTGAATTGCGATGAGTAATTCTCAATTGAATAAGAAATTATAGTTTAAATTACTTGTACTCTTCTACCATATATATACATAATCTGTAGTTCATTTTGTCACCCTTAAAGACACGTCCACGACATATCGGGGACGTATCTTGGTGCATACCGAGTTACACTTCTTTTCCATGTTTTTCCAACCTACATATGCTATGATCGATGAATCATTATTCAAGCAGATAATTAGTTTACTTGATATTTAAATATTTTTAAAAAATAAAAAATACATAAATATTCAGTTAGTGTTATATATTATCTTTATTCATATTTCACTTACAATGATTAAAAATAAATACATTAATCTATACATTTTGTAATATACTTAAAACAAATATTAAAAATAAACTATTTAATTATAAGCAATTATGTAAGATGTTATATACATTAAAATAAAAAAATTACAATGATTTATTTCTTCTTCCAATTATATACTATATATTTGTATTTAATATAAAAATATACATATAGGATATTAAGACAACAATATTAAAATTTTAGATTAAAATAGTTATACCATAAAGAATTTCAAAAACTTACTAATATGAAATAATGACTACAGTATATATTACTGAAAACTAAGTACAACCATTATTTGTTATTTAATTATCATATACTTCCTCTTGTTCTCAATAGATGATTTTTTAGGTGTTCTCACATTTTTAAAGTAGAAGATGTTCCAGGCTTTTTTGTCATTTACTTTACAATTCCACCTCTTAAGTTTTATCTCACAACTCTACTTTTCAAATTACTTCAATTTCTAATAAAAAATAAGGATAAAATGGTATACTTTTTCTCCTTAATTCTTGTGCGCATCAAGAAAATCATCTATTTAGAATAGAAGGGATTACTATTCTATTTAATAAAAAAAATTAATTTAAAAATGATTATTAAAAATATATTATATATATAACTAAATATTGTTTAACTAAATGTGAACCAAATTATTATATTTAATACCAAAAAATATTAAGAAAATATAAAGCAAGATGCCAAGATATATTAACATATGAAATTATTCTTAGATACTAAACACTAACCAATGTACGTATTAGATAATTAGTTAAAATATTGCAAATATTTTTGAATTAAAACATAGTTTTGGTTTAATTAATTAAGATTTTGTTTTATATTTAAAGTACTTATAATTTTAAGGGAAAATTCACGAGATACCCCTATTTCTTGTCGTAATTCACAATATACCCCTGTGATTTTAGTAATTCAACTTTAAACATGCTTAAATGTTGTCCAAAATTGATGAAACTTACATGGACGATGCTAAAGTGTTATTTTGGTCCAACATCAAATTTGAAGTTTTTAAGCTCACATGTGACCTGTGGGACCCAATGAACAGTCACATATTCATTGGGTCCCACAGATCACATGTGAGCTTAAAAAGCTTCAAATTTGACATTGAACTAAAATATACGTAACTAAGTTTATGTTTAACTTATAATTTGTTTATCTATTTATTATGTTTATTATATAAGTGAATTAAATTTGTTATTCTAATGCAAATGTATTGTAAAAAATATTCAATAAATTAAACACTATACAACAACTAATTCCAAAAATTATCCTAACAAAAAAGAAGGTATATCTTATTTCAAGAAAAAAAATCGTTGGCATATTACTGGCAATAAGTAGGGACTTATGTCATGTATTTTAGAAAATATTTTGCTTTATGCCTTTGTTGTTAGATTATGTTATATAATTTTGTTTATGAACCACATTATATATGTTTTGAACAAATAATGTGGACATGAGTGATCATTAGGAGATTTGAAATAAAATATTATGTGATGTGAGTTTCATATTGATATTGAGTGAAACATGGTTTCATTAACAAAGAAGGATGGTTCCCTATATTTGAAAAGGAAGCAACAACAATGAAGATCTTCTAATTCAAAACCAACCAAACTTTTTAATTACCATGAACCTCCCTTTTATTCTCTTTCTCAAATTCATTTTGTTTTCGTTACGCGAAACACCCTACAATCCTAGATACTTCGTTGTTCGCATCCGGCATCCCAAGCTATTTTCTAGTTCGTTTGTGTGATGAGTCTCCGAGCCGGTTGCTTCGGCATAGTGGTGGGGCCAGCCAGAAGATTCAAGATCAAGTAGAATGAGAATGGCCGCTCGAACTCTCATCGTAGACGGTGGGGGCTACTTTCGCGACTATTTCGTTTGAGGCTTTCTCGAACATTCCGTTGCCCAAGGCTGACAGGTAGCGAGCACTTCGCTTCGTGAAGGCAAGTCAGTCAGGTGGTGCCGTTGTGAAAGTCTTGTGTGGTTTGGCTTGGCGCGGAAGTCGGGGCCACGTGAATCAACCTCCTTTACCTCTTTACTATAGTCGGGAGAATATTCACTGACCACGTGGCTTTATTAATGCCGTGGATTATTTCTACATCGAACCGTTCACCGTTTCCGGATTTTTTTTATCATTCCGCCCCAGGTCAAGCTGGAAATAGATTGCGTCGGTCGGGTTGTTACCGGTAAGATTATATTTTTAGAATTTGCTAACGATGTCTAACAAAGCGTTAAGATTATGTAGATCATCAGTACTATCAATAACAGCCATCCAATGGTTGGTGATATCATGAAATCTAGGATCTATATAAACTTCCTAGATATCAATGATTTTATTCCTCCTTTCCTTTGAATAAGCATAACAAGTTACAAGCGCAAAACCACGCCCTAAATTCAATAAAACATTGGTTGGAGTAGTTAGAGTTTGGTTATATATGTGCCTATATGGTTGTTTGGAAGCTAAACTTGATTCGAGCAATTTTGAGTAAGTGCATATCTATCATAATTTTATTTCATTAAATCAACTTAGATTCGGGTATCTTTATTTTGATTTGTATCAGTTATTTTTTAACTAGTGTTATTTCAAAAGAATTACTATTAAGTATGTTGGTACATCTTAGTGTTGAAGTAAATTCTTAACACACTGATAATGTTAAGATTAAATAAAAGTTTTGATTACACATTCATTTAGCTGTCCTTGTTTACAAATTTGTGCACATTCATTTAGCTGTCCTTGTTTACAAATTTGTGCATACTGCGCATAATTGCTTTGCTTTATCTAGTGATTTTTATGTCAAAAAAGGTGAGGAGTTATCTTTAATTTGATATAATTCAGTTTTTATGTAATTGATTACCAGTGAGTGTGAGTTATCTTATGGATTAATTCAAATTAAATTTTCATAGACTAATATATCTAAATGAGTATGAGTCAATTTCAGACGGTTTTCTCGAATTAGATCAAGAAATTTCAACTCTTGACTCGTTTATCTCGAGTCCGTTCGTCCCGTTGTGCTTCAGTGGCGCCTTTAAATGACCTTGTCAATTCTCTCTTTTTTTTCTTTTTTTTTTATAATACACGTAAAAAGAAACACAGTTGTACATATATGTACCTATGGTAGTAATTAAGCTGCGTAATGTAGCTTTTAATTTCATCGACATGGTACCAGTCGGTCATATATATGGCGATAAGCCCAAATTATCAAAAAAAAACCAGTCGGTCTTCCATGCAATTGTTTACTGCTCGACCACTCTGTACTCGTGGCAAACTATAGACGTACATTTATATTTGCTATTGCTCTTTGTCATTCTTTCTAGGGTTTTATCCTCCACGACGCGGCACAAACCCAACCAACAATGAAAAAGGGGATGATGTGTAGGGGTATGGTATGGAGGAGGCTTTTTCTCGTCTTCGTTTAGATCACGGAGAAAATGGATCGGTGGTAAGATATAATAATGCAGTAAAGTTGTGGCGTCCCACCTTCACCCATCCGATAATGTGAGCTTGTGCTTACCAAACAGTCACATTCCATTTTCAATACACCTATATATAAATGAATGACTGATTCACGAAATTTCTATTCATGTCACTAATACTGAGCATATAATATGCCTAATGTCGACGGGGTGGGTCGGTCAACAACTGCCATACAGCCTCAAAACCTGCCACGAATAATAACTCTTTTTTAAAGACCAAACACATCGTTTTATTTTATAGGAAAAACACGATTGTGTACATAATAAAAAAAGACCAACCACATCTGTCCATTTTTTTAAAAAGTTATTCTGACGAAATCCAGATAGGAACTTGGACTAATATATTGGACTTGGGACTTTTTTCTATTTTTTTTATAAGTGCTTGGACTTTTATCTATGAAAATATTGGAAGTGGAACTAATTGTTGTAACCCCAAGCGGCCCAACCCTACTTATTATTTCCAATCCATAACGGATTGGGCTTTATTGTCGATGTATTCGATTTCCTCCGGCTCTTTTATCAATGCCCATTTTGACCGACAAAGTGCAAAAACCAGAGTGATTCTACAAGCGGCGGCATGCATGAGTAGACAAACACTGACGCTCATAACATTAACAGCGTTGCTCTCACGCTCATTCTTCCATTCCAGGCTTCGTGCTTCGTATATAAATTTACTAATCTGGCTTCTGAGAATGTCCTTCTTCGTGATGTACAGCACAAACGATTAAGTGAAGTTTTAGTCCCCATGCAAAAACAATTCTGCTTTGGGTACAAATGGTGTCCCTGCATGCGCTTGCATTCATTCCAACAACATAGAAAATGCCTACTACGCGTCAGCACTACTCAATTTGCTGCTTCACTGCTACACTTTCGTTCTCATTTAAAATCTTCACTCCAGCCAACTATATCGTTTGCTTGAATAACTATTGCCTTATGTACCACGAAATATATATTTATCATAACTAGATAGTACTGGTCGATACATTACATATAATACAAGGGAGACTACTAGCCCCACGTGACACTTGTGCAAATATCATTCGTCCATTCATTGCATACCCCACTCAACTTTCTCATCTATCTCATCTTCCTTCCAAATTAGAGCTTTGTCAGTCAGTGTTAGGAATGATTCTGTAAAGTGATCTGGTTAAATTGATGCTCTGAAAACTTTGGACCATCGGGAGAGCAATATTAACCGGGACCAGTTGATCACCATAGCACTATAGCTGCATACAAACAAAATGCTATGGAACAAAATTGAACAGTCTTTTGTGTTTATTCCGTCAGTAAATAAACAAGAACAAAAAATAGGAGCACTTCAGAATGTTGGTCTAACTAAACCATTTGCTTCCCCGTCAAACAATCAATGCCTTAAATTGTAGATTTTGACCGACCAAACCATGAAAACCCAATATTATTAAATGGTATTGCCAGGAAAAAAAAAACTGATGTTTCGATACAAAGGAGAAGTTCGTTTTCAGCATTTGGCTATCTCTCGGCTCACCCACCCACCCATATATATGTCGCCAGTACTGCACTTCTTCTTCAATGTCCCTAATATTTTCTTTGGACCCCTAGTTTCTTTTCAGTACATCTCATGACTATTCTATTCTATTTATTTATTTTTTAATTTGTATTAAGGATCAAATTATCACCAAACAGGTCTTTGTTACAGTATTACGTTCTATGGTTTTATTCTCTTATTCAATAAGTTGGTCTCAACACTTTAGCAGTTTCTTATTTTTGTTTCAGTCATTGTATTGTTTCTGTTATGCTCTGCGTTTCTGTACGAGTATAAATACTCTCCTTTGTCTACTACTGCTCATTATCGAGCATACTAAATAAAACAGTACTATTCATTGTCTTCTTCCTCTCGATGCTTCCTCTCTGTAGCCTCATCTGCTTCGATGTAAATTCACATGGTATCAGAGCAACAATCTAGAAAGATTGTTCTGATTTCCGTCATTTGGATCTAGATCTAGATCTTCTTCTTCGTTTCCATTTTCCTTTATCGTCATGGAAACAGCTACACCTAATCCAGAGATTTCCTCCACTGCGAGTAGTTTCGAAAAATTTATCGAAACTCTCAATAATGTACGAACGTCCTCCGATAATTCAGATCCTCTCTATATTCACAACGCAGAACATCCTGGAATGATAATAGCACCTAAGTTCAATGGAACTGGTTTCCAGACACTGGAAGCGTACGGTGATGATATCTCTTGTTTCAAAAACAAGATCGGATGATTGATGGAACCTCACAAAACCAACAGACGATGTCGAGAGAAAGCCGCTGCTTGGAACAGGTTGCAACGGCCTGGTTATGGCGTGGCTTCTCAATGCTCTGGAGAAGGATATCTGTGAGACCTTCATTTTTCATTCAACGACAAAGAAATCTGGAAAGGACTCCTTGCCAGATACGATCATATCGATGGGACGCGACGGTTCAACCTGAAGAAGGATCTCTATAGCCTTGAAAAGGCACTGATTCAGTGAGTGTTTATTTTAACAGATTCAAACGAATTTGGGATGAGTTAACCTCTGTCACAAATTAATTCATGCGATTGTTGTAATGTGGTCGGATTGACAAGATCAGTAAAATGCTGGAGGAAGATAAGGTTCTCGATTTTCTTATGGGATTAGGGAGTAAGGTTTCTGAATATTAGAGGCAATATTCTATGATGAAGCCGTTGCCTAGTTTAGCTACTGCTTACTCTTTAATTCTTTCGGAAGAACACAGAGGGAGACAGGGAAAGGGAGAAGTTCTGAAAACAGTTCTGAAGGTTTTGCTAATTTGGTGGATAAAGCTAAACCACAACAGTCCATTAATGGCAAAACAATGAGAAAAGCGCGTAAGAAAGTGTGTAGCTACTGTGGAAAGACTGGACATCTGGAAGAAACTTGTTTTCAGAAAAATGGATTTCCAGCAAGAATATTATGTAAGCATTGTCAGAAACCTGGTCATTCTGAAGAGAATTGCTATGTTAAGAACGGTTATCCAGCTGGATGGAGATTTGGCAAGAACAAGAAGGTTGCTGCCAATTGGTTTGAGAATGATAATGGGAGTTCTGTCGACAATCAACAGACTGGAAAAGAGATAAGCAGGAGCAGATCAACATTCTTATCAGTTGTCTGCAGAATATGCCTTCTGCCAACAGATCGTTGCTTGTCATTTTGCAGGTATGAAATCTGTCCATTGTCTTAGTGCTAACATTAGCAAAGACAATATTGTAAGTAATATCGGTAATAAGTGGATCATAGACCTGGTGCTACTGATCATTTGAGTGGGATCGAAATTATTTTACTGATATCGGTAAGAACAACATGTGGACAGACAGTTGTATGCCCGATTGGCAGGATACAACAGATTGAATCTCTGGCACAGTTCGTTTAGGAGATGATTTTCATTTGCCAAATGTTCTACTGGTGCCGAGTTTTTAAGTACAATTTGTTATCAGTTCACAAGCTGGTCAAGGAAAGGAATTGCCAGATTTTGTTTTGACGATGAACTTTGTGATACAGGACCAGAACATCCAAGGTTAAAAGCATCATAGGCAGAGAGAGCAGAAAGGCTTATATTGGCTTGATATTCAGCTTTACAAGTTTCTTCAGCGGCAGACACCAGAAGCTATCTGTAATTCTTTGGTAGAAAATAAAGCTTTGTACTGGCACAAAAGACTGGGTCACACTCCTCTGCAGAATCTAGTATCTCTAGGGCTCATTACCACTAAGGATATCCCTTCAGATTTTGTTTGTGAGGATTGTAACAGAGCAAAAGGGCATAGATTACCTTTTCCTCGTTCTGAATCTGTCAGTAAAGAGAATTTTGATATTTTGCATATTGATGTATGGGGACCAATGTCTACTCTACTATGATGGGTTTAAGTATTTTCTCAGCATTGTTGACGATAGGAGTAGATGTTTGTGGACAAATTGCTCAAGAATAAGTCTGATTCCTTCGACTGTGTCAAGGAATTTATTGCTTTTATTGACAGACAGTTTTCTAAGAAAGTCAAAATTATAAGGTCTGATAATGCTCATGAACTAGGTGCTTCTAGAGAAGGCATTCAGTTTTTTAAAAGGGGAAAGGGATTGTTCATCAACGTTCTTGCCCTTATACTCCACCAGAATGTAGAGAGTAGAGAGAAAGCACCGTCACATCTTGGATACTGCCAGGGCGTATTCTTTCACAGTGGTACCATGAAGTTTTTGGGGAGATGCCATTCAATTTGCCACTTTGTCATTAATAGAATTCCCACCGATGTTCTTCTGGACAGTCTCCTTATGAGGTTTTTATATGGCAAGAAACCAAACTTTGATTGTCTGCACACCTTTGGTTGTATGACTTATGCAGCAGTGGTCAAACCACACAAACATAAGTTTGAAGAGAGGGCAACAAAGTGTGTCTACTTGGGGCCGAGTTTAATAAGTAAAGGTCACAAACTGTTGAGATTGTCCGATGAGGTTATAATTCATAATAGAGATGTGAAGTTTCATGAGTCATTCTTTCCCTTCAAAGAAGCACCTAGGACTGATGAAGACTTTTCTCTATTTCCTTTGACATCTCATGACATCTTTCCTATTTCTGATGATGATGACTATCATGTTGTTTTTCCTCAAGAAGATTCGAGTGCTTCATTACAACCCACTCCAGAGGCAAGAGAAACTTCCTCAGATACCGACCAACATGTCTCGGAGACTGTTGATAATCATAGTGCAGAATTATCTTCTCCATCTCAAAATGATGACCACAGAGAAGAGGCAAGTGACCCCGAGAGCGCTCTTGCTGGAGAAAATACTCATATGCCTGTCACGCGCAGATCTTCCAGGGCTCATAATCCTCCTGGTTATCTTCGTGATTTCTTTGTTGGGCACTCTATCTCTTCGCAACCAGAAGAAGTTTTTACAGATCTGTTGGCCACCAGGTTACAGTTCATTGATCAGGAGATACCCAATACTCTTGCTTTTTGTTCTCTCACTGACATTCGTGCCCCGACTATTTCTCTGTCATCTTCACCAATTTTTGGTTTCACTGGCATTAGTCTTCCTGCTGCTTCTATCTTGCCTGAACCCTCTTCTTATCAGGAAGCTAGTCGATTTCCAGAATGGAGAAAGGCTATGCAGCTGGAGCTTGAGGCTCTACACAGGAACCATACCTGGGATATCGTTTCTTTACCCAAAGGGGCTAAACCCATCAGCTGTAAGTGGGTATACAAAGTGAAGTTAAAGGCTGATGGCACATTAGAGCGATACAAAGCTCGACTGGTAGTTCGTGGCTTTACTCAGAAGTATGGGATCGACTATTCTGAGACGTTTTCTCCAGTGGTGAAGATGACGACTATTCGCACCCTAATTGCTGTCGCGGTCAAACAGGGTTGGCAGCTACATCAATTGGACGTTAACAACGCCTTTCTTCATGGCGATCTTCATGAGAATATATATATGAAACTGCCAGAAGGGCTATCTGTTGAACACGGCAATAAAGTTTGTCACCTCAAACGGTCCTTGTATGGCCTCAAGCAGGCTTCTAGACAGTGGTACGCCAAGCTTGCTAGTTTTCTGCGGTCACAAGGTTTTGTAAGTTCCTATAATGATTACTCTTTGTTTAGTAAACAAGATTCTGGATTTGTCATTCATGTTGGTGTGTACGTAGATGATTTGGTTATCTGTGGGACTGATGAAGCTGGTATCCAAGGTCTGAAAAACAGTCTTCACACAGAGTTCCAAATTAAAGATCTTGGTGGTCTATGTTATTTTTTGGGGATGGAGTTTCTCAGAACTTCGAATGGCATGGTTGTCACGCAGAGGAAGTACAGCAGACAGCTCCTTGAGGAGTTTCATGTCTCTGATAGTCAAGCAGTTGCTAGTCCCTTGGAATTAGGCTTGAAGTTACTTCCAAACGACGGTGCTGTTTTTTCTGATGTCGACAAATACAGGAGAATTGTTGGCAAATTAAATTACCTCACGCACACTAGACCTGATTTATGTTTCAGTGTGCAACTGTTGAGTCAGTTTCTTAACAAGCCTTGTGTTAGTCATTATACTGCTGCTCTACATGTGTTGCGTTTCGTTAAGGGCACCATCGACACAGGAATTTTGCTCAACAATTCTCCATCGCAGCAGCTTGTTGCGTATTGCGACTCAGATTGGGCTTCCTGCCCAATTTCTCGTCGATCTGTAAGTGGTTTTTATATTCAGTTTGGAGGCTCTCCTATCTCCTGGAAATCGAAGAAACAACCCTGCGTTTCTTTGTCTTCAGCTGAGGCTGAGTATAGATCATTGCGCAAAGTCACTGCAGAATTGGCTTGGTTAAGCAGGTTACTCAATGATCTTGGTGTGACTGATAACATTCCTATTCCTGTCAAGTGCGACAATAGAGCTGCGGTTTTCATCGCTAGAAACCCTGTTCTACATGAACGAACAAAACATATTGAAGTGGATTGTCATTATGTTCGTGATCAGTTGCAGCAGGGCCTCATTACAGTTTCTCACATTCCAAGTTCCTCTCAGAAGGCTGATATGTTGACTAAGAACATTCTTGGCAAGCAGTACCGTGCGCAGTATGAAGCAATGGGGATAACACAACCGTAATATTTTTCTGCAAGACAACAATGGATTTTCACCATTCTTGTCTTGTGGGGGGGGTGTTACAGTATTACGTTCTATGGTTTTATTCTCTTATTCAATAAGTTGGTCTCAACACTTTAGCAGTTTCTTATTTTTGTTTAAGTCATTGTATTGTTTCTGTTATGCTCTGCGTTTCTGTACGAGTATAAATACTCTCCTTTGTCTACTACTGCTCATTATCGAGCATACTAAATAAAACAGTACTATTCATTGTCTTCTTCCTCTCGATGCTTCCTCTCTGTAGCCTCATCTGCTTCGATGTAAATTCACAGTCTTATGACAGAGAATTTTTTTCTAATTACCACTTGGTTCATTAATGTTTTTCAACTCAACATTCCCATGCCTTGGTTTATTATTAGTGAAAGAAACTAGCACTAGTTCTTTTGCAAAGCTGAAATTGATACTGTGTCAGCTGAAAAGTCTGAAATTAGAAAAAGTTAAAAAATAATAATAAAAGAAAAGTAAATATTGATATAACAATTGATCTATATAACCTATTGAAAAAAAATTGAGCATGTTAAATAAACTTATTTTTATAATAACAAAAGGATGGGCCAAATCTGTTCAAGTTGAAACTGAATTTCGGGCTGTTAGAGCTTCCGTTCTTTGCTCCATAAAATCGTTTTGTTCTTCCAAGTCTCTATTGCTACCTCTCCAACATCAATCGAAAATCCTTCACGTTTTCTCAAAGTTCAAATTGTACATTAGTGGAAACTTTCTTATTTACTCTGCTTCTTCTACTCATCTCCCCGAGTGGATTGGAACATAGGAATATATTACGGAGGTAAAATTTTCATTCTCTCTATTCTAGCCATGAGGGTCAAGGTGCACAAACCAATCTCCAAAGTCTAGCATTTTTTTACAATGACTCCATTTGTCGAAGCCATTAATATACAATAATTCACTTGTTCATTTCACAAGTCTCAAAGTTAATGAATTGTGCACTAATAAATTAAAAAATATGCAACTGGTTATCATCGTTATTTCCTCTTAGCTAATTAACGGCCAACAGCTAAAACCCACCTTCAGTCTCAAACAAGGCCAATGAGCTTTTATCCTCATTTCTTTAATTTCTTTTACAAAGCCGCACTTTTATTCACTCAGATTCCTTTCTCCATTTCCCTCGTCTCCTGTTACTAGTTTTGATCTTTCTCTGAATACCATTGCACCTCTTTTTGCGACATATCTCAGATAAAATTCTGAAGTGCCCACCACAACCACACTAGTCTTGGCTCCTTTTTTCCTCAGTTTTCACTTTAGTTTTGCACTCTTTTTACTCTTTAACCGCATACAATAGTCGGGACTCAGACCCTGCCTCATGTACGTAGGTAACTTGTGAAGATTTCTTGCATTAGGTAGCTTCCAGTCTCCAGAGTCGTTCGTTTTACACTTCTGATAGGAAACATCGTTTGTGATCTCTCTATCACACGCTCATGATGCAAATATACGCAACCTCTTCACCACAGCTCTGAAAATCGGAGTCATCAGAGTAAATGCCTGCCTGGGAGTCTGGGCAAAAGGGAGTAGTAGTAACTGACTTCGGACCCCGACTCTTCATGCGTGGGGGCCTCTGTGTCTCTCTCCACATCACAATCACATGACTTCTTGTAACTACACTACACACTACATACTTCTACGGCGTCAATAGTTTCAGACAAACGGACAAAGTAAAAGCCGAGAAAAACCAACCCCAGTTTCCTTTTTTCTCTCTCTGCTGATTCTGCCCTCTTTTTTTTTTTCTTTTCTGTCAGCTTTCTCTCCTTCTAGCTCTCATTCTCCAGCCGCAGTAACTTACGGCTTACTTTACTTTCCACCCTCCCGCCATTAAAACGCACGATCTATTTTACCTCGCCCCACCCTCTTCAACATTTGTCAGACCCACTTAACAAATAGCTGACCTTCTCCTACCTTCTGTTCATGCTCTCACCCTGCCTGAACTCAAATTCCTTCATCCTCCGTCTCTATCTTCTACCACAGAGTATTGAGCAGGGAAAAAAAACCGTCCGTGAACAGAGGTGAATTTTTTTTTACCGGTTTACATAAAAAACTGTAGAGAGGAAACATACGCAACAAGAGAGTGATACTCATACCTAACCCACCGGCACCCAACTCTGGCTCTGCCAACCATGGAAGCTTTCAGCTTGCTCAAATACTGGAAAGGCGGCGGCCGAGGTGGAGGCGGCGGCGTCTGCGTAGGTAGTACTCCGCACTCCACCGAGTGTGGTAGTACTAGAACAATACTAGCCGCTTTGGCTCACCACCAACAAACCTCCTGCTGTGACGAGTACGGGGAAGAGGAAGCTGCTGAATGTGGAGATGATGGTCCTTTCTTCGACCTGGAGTTCACTTTACCAGAAGAAGACGAGGATGAAGACGAGGAGGAAGTCGGAGATGGAGGAGGCGAGAAAGAGGAAGTCGTCATGCTGAAGGAGTTGAAGACTGAAGCAACAGCAGAAAGAGTAAAAACGACAGCTGATGACAGAGTAACCCGAACAACACTACAATGTTGCAGGAAGAGTTTTGTAGCAGAACGAGTAATAGAGCGGATTGAACTGGAAAGCGAAATGGACGACGCCGTTTCACAGAGAGGAGACTTAAAGGTTGTCCTACCTTCGTCTTCTTCATCCTCAAGCTGTGGCAGCAGTGGCGGTTGCTACGAAAGATCGGACCCAAACCTCACACTCTCCCCATCCGATGAACTCTTCTTCCACAGCGATGAACAAGACCAGATGGTAAAAGAATCGTCTTCTGCTACTTCCCCACCACCTCTCGTGTTGGAATCAGATTCCACGGACTCTTCCAAACCGCCTCAAATTGCCGCCATTTCCCTGCTCAAATCAGCCACCAAGTTACGAATCCTCATGTCCGGACTCAAGAGCATGAAACAATCGCAGAAGGGACAACAACCGAAACAGAGCCATGATGACAACACCGGTCACAAGAATGAGGAAGCGGAACAACCACCGCCTCAAGAAAAAAGTCACCATAAGGAAAGAAACAAAGGAAGGCAGAACCGCAAATTCTTCACAGTGAAATTCAAGGTGGAGGAAGTTCCTATTGTCTCATTCTTCACCACCAGGGACAACAACAACAACAACCCTCTTGCACCATCTCCGCTCGACACAATTTCTTGTTCATCTTCTTCGTCGTCTTCCGCAGAGGCCCCAACGGCGGAAATGACCATTACTCCGGATAAAGGTAACTGCTTGGAGGAATCTGCCTCCAGTTCGGAAGAAAATAAACGGAATCTGGCGCGAGGAGAGAAGGTACAGAAGTATTTGAAGATGGTGAAACCACTATACATTCGCGTCTCAAAACGGTACGGTGAGAAATTAGGGTTAGGGTTGGGGTCACCAGCGTCTTCGAGTGAGACAACACCGAAGACTGATGACAAAGAATCGTCAGACCCGTCACCAAAGAGCACGAAGGCGGCGGAACCCGAACCGCCGGAAACAGAGGAGAAAATCAGCGGTGTCGGAGGAGGAGCAACGCAGAAGCAGCAGCAGACGGGGGCGAACTTAGCAGTTGGTTTCCGAGTAATGAGGAAGCGTTTGGGGAAAAGCAAATCAGCTTCATCCTCGTCTTCCATACCTACGGCTGCTACGACTAGCAAGCGGAGAGATGATTCGTTGATTCAACAACAGGATGGGATTCAGGGTGCGATTTTGCACTGCAAGAGGTCACTGGTCCATAGCAACGGATCTAACGGTGAGACATCAGTGTGATTCGTGTTACAAAGGTCCATTCTGTTCCTCGTATGGTTTTTCTGTGTGTTGATATTCCGTGGGATTTTTATATGGTTTTGAAGATACGACGACGATTTCAAAAGTGGAAGCGGAGGAGACATCGATTTCATCGTCGGTGCTGTCGCGGTCGGTAAGCGGACCCTTAGCGAAATGAGACGACGGCGACGAGGACCACATCGGTGGTGGGAGAGTGGGGAATAGGCTGTGGTGGGGCTTATTGCAGCCGAAGTGAGGAGGAAGTGAACGACGTCGTTGAGAAGAGCCGGATCATTAATCGGTCTGGGTCACCTTTCCGTCCCTCCGGCTGGCTTAGCAAAAATGAAGATCCGGATCCGGATCCGGATGGGCCCTTGGGTTTGTACTATGTCTGAAGATCGAGGAGGACCCGCCCCCTGAGCGTGACATTGTGGCAAGAGATGTAAATAGGTGGGAAAGGACATGGGCGAGATGAGAATGAGTGGGACAAAAAAGCGGTTTGTGTTGTACGGTTAGGTTGAAGGTTTTTTGGGGGGTTACGCTCCTTCAGTTCATTTTTTATATAAACTTTCCTCTTTTGTCCCTTCTCCACCTCAACCGAAGTAGACTTGTGTTGTCGTATAGGGCTGCCCATGATAGGTTAACCGCCTTATTCGGTTAACCGCTTTCGGTTAACCGGGTCTTCGGTTTTTTAAAATCCAATTCCATTACCATTCCATTAAGATCGGTTAACCGGATTCGGTTAACCGTTTAATTCGGTTTTCTAAAATCCGATTCCATTACTATTCCGTTTAGACCGGTTAACCTTTAGTTCGGTTCGGTTTTATCGGTTAACCTTATAGCCGTGTATTTTTTATACTGATAAGACCATACCATCATTAATATATAATACAACATTGATCATTCAACTAAATCATGAGGTGACAAATCAAAACACATGTGACAAAAAGTATAATAGTGTGCATATTCCCTCAATACCTAACATTAATTATTATATAAGGTGAACATTAATATTTGAAGATTTTGGTTGTTTATATAATCGGTTAACCGAGCGGTTAACCGTTCTAGAAAATTCAATACCGTTACCGAAACCGAAACCGGTCAATTTACACGGTTCGGTTAACCATACCGCAAGAACCGGTACGGTTAACCTGAAAACAGGTACGGTTCATTTCGGTTTCGGTAGGATACCGCGGTTTCGGAATTTTTTGGGCAGCCCTACGTATATGTCAGTGTTATGCTTGTGCAAAAGTAGTAAAAGAGAACCCTTTAAAAAAAAAAACTAGTAAAAGAGTACCAGAATGCAAAACCGAACAAGCTGTGGAGTTTAATGCATTGTTGGCCCCATTCTTACGATCAAATAAACAAATGGGGTGTATTACTACTACAGTAGATTATCCTGTAGACATACATACTCCCGTTCTTAGGCCTCATTTTTTTTGTCAAAGTTTCAGCTAGTTTATATATTATTAGGTGGGATAATCAGTTCAGTTCATTCTTTTGTTGTATTATGGATTAGATACTATTTACTCATGAAGCTTATTCAAAAGAGCATTATCAGTTAGCTAATCAGCTAGTTTACGCATTATCAGTCGCATTATCAGTTGGTTTACGTATTGTCAGTCACATTATCAGTTGGTTTATCAGTTAGCTAACCCGTGGTTGTGCGTCAGGACCATCACCAAGATAGACCAGCCCGTAACTTCCCTACCCCTGATGCTTAGGCGGAACGGGCAGTTGCATTTCTTCGTGGCACGCCGTGGCCTTTGACTAGATGATGACGATTCTCCTGTGCTAACCGTGGCTATGTTGCCATACCTCTCACACGTTAGTATTACTTCACGTGTCTCTCTAGTCTGTGATAGATAAATATTATTTTCCTGTCCAGGTGTGCGAAGCGCATAAACCTACCGCCTCCTCTTTATCACCAAGATCATGCTACTATTAAATACATGACTTGGTGTCTACGTTCGCTCCTCGAATTCATCATCGTTATCACCCTACGCAGAAAAACGTCGTCTTCAAAAGTGATACTCGTAAACCCTAATACTACATACTTAGAGTAAATCACACATTAAGGCATATGAAAATAAACAACAAACTATATCCATCGTAAAGTACACGAAAAAGACAAACGCAACGGTGCAAACGGATCGAAAAAAGAGAGCATAACGAAGAAGATACAACGATTTAAAAAACGAGCACCGGCGTAGACGCCGACATAAAGACGCCGGCGCCGGCGTCCGCAGCAAAGGAGGCACGCAGGCGCGCGTTGAAACGGGTGGGCGGGGCGCGCGGGAGCCGGGGTGGGCGCGGGCGCGAGGGAGGCTGGGTGCGCGCAGGCACGCGGGAGAGTGGGTGGGCGCGGGCGCGCCATAGCCGGGGTGGGCGCGGCATTTTTTTTCCTTTTTTCGTTCAGTTTTGTATATATTCTAGCTACTTTTATACATAAATTGCTAAAATAACAACAGAAAGTACCTTAGAATGAGCTCCTCGTAAGTACTCCTCGCTCCTAACATCATATGCATACTCGTCTTGCATTTCTGGAACACCACCTTCAGCATTTCCTCCATCTTTTTTACTTTTCTTACCGAACAGTTTTTTCTTCAAACTTCCGAAAGAAACCATTTCCTCTCTTTATCTCTCTAACTTTAGGATTTCTGAATTTGAATATGATTTCATATCATATTCACCTCCTTTATATAATGAAATTTCGGGTCACCTTGTAATATATCATAAATTGTGGGTTAATATAGTAATTTTTGAAAATAATTATACTAGGGGCAAAATAGTCTTTTTCCGACTGAGCGAAGTGAAAACCCGACTGGACCTATTTGTTTTTGGCATCTTATAAAACCTCTATTCTCTCTCTACTCATTATCGTTATCGGGAGTAACTTTAAAGATGATTGATACGCCCTTGGATCATGGATCTATAGGAGAGTAGTTATATACATGCGTGCTAAAAATCAGAAAAAGAGCGATTCTCGGAGAGCTGTGATGCAATAACCTTAAAAGAGAGATTGATACGCCCTTTAAAGATGATTGATACGCCCTTCATACGCCCTTCATTGAATCACCGATATCGCATTGCAGAGAGACTGTTTAAGTCTGACCATTCAAAAAACCAAAAAAACTTCGGTTAGGGAGAAAGTGGACTAAGGAATAAGTGAGGAAGGAACGCAGGCGGGCGGGCGGACGGGCGTGCTTACTTGTCTCTTCATTCCTTTCGTCCAATCAATCAATTCAGTGTTTGTAAATCAATTTGGACCATTTCACTAGCTTAATAAGCATGAAAAGATGCCGATTTGTTTAAGAGGATTGGTACAATAGTACTCTTATCATAAAGGTGATCGAGAATTTATAGTTTGTCTCCATTTGGCCCGACAAGCCGGTGGACAAAAGTAATGTTTAATATACTATGGATAGGAAAAAAATAAAACACTTATCTATTTAGTTCATCTCCTCCATGTACATCATTATCTATTTGATATGTAATCCCTCCATTAGTTTTTAAATATTGTTGTGACTTTGCGTCGCAAGAATTAAGAAATACAATACAAATCTTACTTTTTATTTTCAATAAATGTAAAACAATGGTGGAGTCAAAATATAAATTATGTGGGGTCATTATTGTTTAAAAAAAAAATTCAACATATTTGATCATAGTTGGATTTGAAATAGGACAAATCATTCAATATTTCTATTCCTTACCACTACACCACCAACAACTCAAGGTCACTATACTATATACATATAAACATATAATTATAGGAATCTCTAAATTTTTCAAAAAACGTGTACTCCCCCTATTTACGCCCCTGAGTTATTAATAAAAATGATAGTAGATAAAAGAATAAAATCTAATATCTAAATCTTAACAAATAAAAAAATTAGAACAACATTTAAAAAGTAATTAAAGAAAGTACTAAAAATTTTGGTTAGATTATATATATATATACCGGTAAAATTAAAATAACCATAGGCAAAGTGGCTGCTACATGACAGAGAAAGATGGCAAATAGCACTAATTAAATGATGATATCAAAGTTGCGTGTTAGAGGTGTTTTTTGGTGGAGATAAGAATAATGGTAGTAGTATTAGTATTACGGTGGCTCCCTTCAATGATTATTGTCTTTACTTATTTTCCACATTTCACAGACATACTATTATTACTACTATTATCTTATGTCTCACGACAATTGTAAAATGTGTTTTGATGGGGGTAGAAAAAATAGTGCAAACACGCAAGATAGTCATCTATAGCTTTCAAGATATAAATGTCACACTATAATACTAGTAATATGGGTTAGTTAGGGTTGCAGATTCGGTGCTACTATTCAGATTGAAGAAAGAATAGTCGGAGAAGATTGGAAGAGTACAACTAGCAAGAAATATGTAGTTCTCATCTTCATTTGCTTAGGTTCTCGTGGCCTTCTTTTAGGAAATACCAAATACCTTATTTACCCCTCCTCTTCAAGTGCGGTAGAGTTACTGTAGCCGGTTCACATTTCACAACTTCAAATCCCAACTACCATTGTTGACCTTTTTTCGCTATTCTATTTTATTGATACTTCCCACTTTGTTGTTCCACATTCCATGGACTCCACATTACGTACTCTTTTTTACTTGGGGATAACGATTACACATAGCAAGAATAATAGAAGGTAGAGGAAAGGAAAGACATTATTCACGACTTATGTTCTCTTACTATTTATGATGGGGATACAAGCGAATTAAGCAATCATCTTCCATACCTAACACTTTGAAATTCAAACTGTCTAAAATTATCGTATATTGTGAGTTCCATACCTACCAAATCTCCGTCTGAATTGTTCCTCTTTGGCTTTGCGCATTGAGTCGGTTCCTTGATAATGGATTTTTAGAAAGTCCCAAACACCCTTAGCTGTTCTTATACCCAGGAGCCTTTCTCGATCTTCCTCAAATAAGGGTGAAACTATTATTCGAAGAACTTGCTTATTCTTGCTGCATAGTTTTTTGTCCGCCTCATCCCATTGATCTTGAGGTTTATCCTTCTTGACTCCCTCGACAACAATAAAGGGTTTCATGTCACCTTGAGTGACAACTCCCCAGAAATCGTAGTCGATAAAATGATCTTCCATTTGTTCAATCCATAATGAATAATTGAGCTTTGTCAATCTGGGGGCTTTCACGTAGTGTGAATTCATGTTCAGGTGCAACTCACACTCACTATAATCTCTTTATCGGTAAAAGTTTGCTTTTTACTAGGGCAAAGACGAATATTTATAAGAGCTGTCTAACTATCCGTGTAAATGTTACACATCCGTAAAAAATCTAAACTAAATTATTTACAAAGTTGTTACATAACTTAATCCCCTTAAAGATAAAAAAAAAAAAATCTTTCAGGTTAAACTTTCACGACGGTAAATAGGATAATACCGGGTTTATCATATCGAAAACCAAACAAAACTAATGCATTAAATGCTATTAGATAAAAAAATGTTATTATTTTCTTCGAAGATATACAACTAACGTACCGTATTAAACAAAAATGAAAATTAAAGAGGACATCTAACTCTCCTACCTGGCCGGATCATAATCGACCTACTCTCATCAACGTGTGTACAAAAAAAAAAAACAGATCACATAACAAAACTTCATATAATACACAACATCTTCACCAACCATCATCATCACTCAAATATAAGCCAGAACTCGCATTTGATATCTTACAGTTTAACATCCCGATCACAGTGCTGTGGCGTGACCACCTGCGTATTCAAATCAATCACCATAGTACAATTCATCCCAATCTCCACATGTTTTTTAATAAACCCAAGAATCTTAACCCTCCCTTTAATCACTGTCTCACTTCCCACAGTCATCTCCATCCTCTGCAAATCCCCAACTAATCCCGGCACTTGACTCAACTGTGTAACCATCAACTCCACAGTCACGTTTAACCTCAACGTCTTCCTTGCCCGGCATTTCCAGGTGGGTTCCTTGCTTCCCCAACGTTGATCCCACCGTAGGTTAGGTACGTTGTCGCATTGCTGAATTTAAACGACGCCGCGTTTGGGTTCTTTATCGCCATGTCAGCTTGGAGTGTTACGTCGACATCGGTTCGGAGTAAACCTGAGGAGTTTAAGGCTAGACCTTGGATGGTTAGATTTTCTAGCCGGATTGTTGGGTCCTTGACTTTGAAGACGGTAAGTGCGAGGATTAGTATGACCAGGAAGAGTATGAAGGTGGTGGTGCCACAACATAGGAGACATTTGCGGTTCCGGCGGTGGAATGGGGGCCGCGTTCCGGTAACGGTGCCGGTGGAGGGTGGTAAACCTTCCTCGATTTGATCATTTAATCTTATGGATCGACGCCGTCGGTCGGCTGGTGTTAGGGAATCTGCTGTCTGGTGATGATGATTATCTTCCGAGCCCATGTATGATGATTACTGATTTTGTGAATTATCGATCTCTGAATGTAATTGTATGATGTGAATTAATGAAGTCTGCTAGCTATTGATATATTGGCTGTTAATGAATACTATATACTATCTTAATTATTTGTGCAAATGTTTGAAAACGTGTGCAAGGAGTGTAAGGCGGACTTAAATATTAGACTGAGTTTTTCTCGTGGGATTTTCAGCGCGTTGACTTATACTGAGTGCTACAAGATGGACTAATAGCAGAAGCTTCTTCCTATTGTTTACTTAATTCTGTTCAGATATTACAGAGACCGTGTCAAATTAAAGGGGCTGGCTGCTTACTTTATTTATTTCCAACGTTTGTCCTAACTGGTAATTTTGCAATCCTAACACAAGGATTTTAAAAATACCTTGTGGAAAAGTATTGATGTTCTTTTTCTATCTTATGCATGTCTGTATTTGTTGTTGTTTTTCTTTTAGACACAATGGAATGAGGACAAAAATTGAGATGTTACTGAAACAGAACAAGCTGGGTAAAGACGATATAAAGGACACTCTTTAGATATATGTGTATTTTATGTTTGGTTTTGTTTTTCCAGTCTTTTCATCTCAAGGTCAAGAGAACTATGCGCAGACAACCCTTTTCATTTTTCCTTGTTGATTCGACGTATTATAGAAGTATCATGACAACATTGGAGATCTTGACAGCCCAAAAGAAAAAGAAAGGACTCAGGCAAAGATCAAGAAATTTATAACCTCGTTCTGAAATGTTTTTGTTACCTCATGGTGACGCCTTTGAGGAAATTAAGTTGGCAAGCGAGAACAAATACAATCTGGCTGTAACTATTGTAGCGGTGACAATTATATGTTGTCAATGATTGCGGTAGTGTGCAACTTTTGTGCTTGGTTGAATTTCTGGAGTTTGTAACACAGTTTTTGTAAGTTTAATTTGTTATATATTATCCATTTTAAACATTTTATCTCTGTTTCATTATGAAAAGTGATATGTTTATACTGATAATAGTTATAGATAATTATTTGAATAAAATTCATATAACTACAAAATGAAATAAATTTAAATATATATAATGTAAATAATAACAAAATAGAGACAAGAATATTTCATCTCTTGTCAATACCGTCGGACTATTTTTATCCGCCTCTATTCTTTCACCATGCTGGTATAGAGATGGAATTGTCCTGTCTCTAAATCCTTTTTTTCTTAGTACTGCAAAGGCAATGACTCAAACTACCTACCTTAGTCAATATGGACCATGACCTGTACGTGTGCAAGAAACGTCCTTCATCAGGCCCAATATATATGGAATCCAATTTCGAGGGATGAGAGAAAAATAAAATGAAAGATGAAACTGTTGTCTTGCTAGAGAAAAATAGTTCGAAGCTGTACACGATTGTTTTTTGAAATTTATTTTGAAAAAAAATATATTAAATACGTACAGGACATTCATGCTCCCATCAGATTACAGATGTTACTTCCAGTCTGTAGACATTCATCATAGGTTTCTTCACAACAATCCATAATGATCTTAATTTATCACACCACTTGAATTTGACATCATTAAGCAAAGATCACAACACAATTTTTTATCATAAACATTGTATCCATCTTAAAAAACCAACTTCAGAACTGTCAACATTTCATATTGCTAGAAGGGATAAAAAAACAAGTACTAAAACTTGCTCTCACAGAATCCAGAACTCATGGATAGGAAGACTTACACCAACGCTCTTCTTTCATGTAGCTTATAAAGAAGTGGCGGCCTGCTGCTTGAGTGCCCTAGATTGTTAGCATTGATAGGACATTATTGTCGCAAAAATAAAACGCCGGATTACTCTTCAAAAGAAAAAAAAACGAATGGTGAGCCTGGCCAGTCATTGCTCTTAGAGCTTGTTAACGCCGGCGAACAGAGCGTTAAGATTATGTAGATCATCTGTATCAATATCATATGCCTCACTCTTTGCCTTGTACACACAGAAGATAACAACCCTCCACTGGTTGATTATATCATGAAATCTAGGATCTACATACACTTCCTAGATACCAATGATTTTATTCCTCCTTCGAATAAGCATAACAAGTAGCGCAAAACCACGCCCTAAATTCAACAAAAGAAGTTGACATAATAAGAACGATGATCTTACGACCATGTTTACTGGTTGCCAGCTATAGGAGCATCACGACCTTTCTTGAAGTCATCCCACCCTCGAACCCATGGTTGCCCTGCATCTGCTCGAGTTTCTGGACGAGCATGAGCGCTCAAGTTATTCATTACTTTCTCCTTAACAGCACTAAATACCTGAAGTTAAAAGTATTGACTCAGTCAGTCCAACATTAGATTGCTCATTACTATATATTTGCTGTTAACATACTTGGCCTTCGTGAATGACATACTAAAACCTTCCAATCTTACTTACAGGGTTACTGCACAATGATTCTGGAGCTTGTTCTTGCCCTGTCAGCCATTTCCAAAGATCTGGGTTTTCCTGAAGGAAGGATTCAAGAAAGTAAAGAGTTATATTTGGATTCACTGGAATATTGACATGCAAGAATGTAACAAGGTAAAGACAGTTTGCACATGCGCCCTTTCTCTATCGCCAACCACATAAGACATGCTTTAAAGAATCCAATGCAGTTAAGTGAATAAATCATATGCCCTTTACTACTTACAGCTCAGCCTAACTCACCTCTCTAGCATCCTCAGGAAGAAAGCAAGGATAGATCTATGTAAACAGTGATTGGCCCATAACAACATAGAGATGTACTACTGGTAGCATTGAGTTCCAATCCTAGCATCGTGCAATAGTTAAAAGCATCGATGTTATCCAAAAATTGTTACAATAACAAACTTCCCATTAAACATTCATTCATATGATCTCTTCCCCCCAAAGACCCTGGTTGAGAGCACCTTACAACTTAACTACCCGGGATTTGATTCAGCCATTAACAGAAAAGAACAAGTCATGATTGGTAATAAAATATAACAACACTTAGCTAGTGGCTACCTGGTCAAGGACATAGAGGAGGGATTTGATTCCTTTTACATCCATGGAGTGGATATGTTGTTCCACCCAGTTGCCTAACACCAAATCCAGCTCCAAGAACCCTCTTTGTTTACTCCTGTATAGTAACCTGTGGAAGCAACATTTCTATATTAGTAGAAAGCTCAATTCAGAACAAGAAAAACAGCCTTTTCTCTGTTACCTGTTGAATAGCCGCCTCTTGTTCTCATTGTTGGAGAGATCCACTTCCACTGCTTCAGAATTTTCGCTTGTGGACAATCTTCGAATAGTATGAGAGGTCCTGCAGTGGTAGAATGATTGTTATTATCAGGGGCGGACCTAGGTGGGGTCACGTGGGGTCACGTGACCCCATGACTTTTGTAAAAAAGATTAATTATAGTAAGTTTTAATGTAGTTTTTTATAAAATAGTAGATATTTTATGTCTTAGTGACCCCATAAATGTCATAAAAATTTAACTATAGAAATTTCTATTTGTCAGTGACCCCATAATTTTTAATCTCTGAGTCCGCTATCAACTATGGATACTACTATTAAGCAGCTCTTCATCCCTCTCTTGAGGCTTCAATAACAACTTATATTCTTAAAAGAAAAGAAATTAAGAAAGACACAAGAGGATCACAAAAGCAATTGAATCGACATCGAATTCAGAAGAGATATGTTACTGGTAACGGAGGTGTTCACTTGTGCGGGCTGCACCAGTGGCTGTTGTCGAGCTGCCAAGTCGGTTGAGAAGAACAACACCTCTTTTCAACATTTTTCTTCCTCTGTTAAATACAAATCATATCAAGAATTAAATTTAACATGCCATGGAGCTAAGCAAATGAGTTTGAAAATGATGTCATCATACCTATACGGATAATAAAAGGGGTAAGCAAATGAACGCCTTGTGAACATACAAGAGAATTTGGATTCAACTCAACAGTATCTTAAATAGCACCAATCCAAATTTAATAATCAACAGGCTTTATCGACAAATTCCACTAGGTTATGCAAATTAACTAGAAGCGGAACCAATTAATGCCAGAAAAACAGGGGTTCATTTCTAAACTAAAAGGTTTTCTTAAATTTTAACAACTAATTTCATAATCTAGTTCTAAGAGACTACAATTGTTTAATCAATTTAGTAACTGATTTTACATTTAGAGCAACTCGTTTCAAAATCAGTCACAAAACTTCCACCTATAAAAGACAATTACAGTAGTTCCCTCAAAAGAGAAAGTTAAATTTAAACCTAATATCCCAAAGAGACTATCGTCGTAATTCTTCCGAATACCAGTTCATTTAAAAAACAAGTCGTCACAATACTTAGTTTCGACAAGCAATATCAGAATGAATACATACTGGGAGGACGACAGATAGCATACCTTGATCTCTCAGACACAGATGAAGTACTAACAAAAAGGGCGGGAGGAGGAGAACTCAGAGAGGAAGTAGCCGCCCCTAGATCTAGAAGTTTGATGGTTGGATTGTCACTTACGTGAAAGTTGAAACTAAACTGACAACCGAAAATCGATCGACGAAGGTGGCTATGCAGATTAGAGAAGGAAGAAGAACAAGGTTGAGGACAGGGACCGGTGGGTGGGCGTGGCAGCATTAGGGGAAGAGAAAGGAGGAACTACTTTAAGGCTGTGTGCGTTCTTAAATTGCAAACGTGGGCTGCTTCTATTCCGCATAACTATATCGGTCCATTATCAAGGGGTGTGTTTTTGGGATTGAGATCGAAAATATCTCTCTAGTATTTGTTTATTGTTTTACGCTACTTTCGTAATAATAGTGCGTTACTGAACAGTGTGAACTTTCATTTTGATATAACTTGATTCGTCATGTTCTCTGAAATTTTCTTTACTCTGAAACTATATAAAGTATAAACAACCAAAAAATAAATACGATCATTCAATTCATTCCATGTCCGTTTTGTAGTTATTTTTGTCGGACTGTTTTATATATGGTACTATATTATTGGAGGAGAGTGTATGACTCACATGGAACCACCCATTTATATTACATCTATGTCATCAAATATGTCACATTTATGTCAAAACCGAATGGAGCCCATATGTTATCAAAATAATTCTGAATGTATCCCTATTTTAAAAATGAATTTTTATGGAATTCTCATAATTCACGATCTACTCCTATTGTGGAATGATATTAAATAATGACTATTTTATTCTTAATATTGCATATCTTATTTTAGGTTTACAATATACCACTTTTTTATTTCAGGACATTCAATGAAAATTTTCTCATTTTAATTAGTTAATTACAAAATATATTTAAACAAGTATTAAAATTATATAAATATATAAAGATAAATAAAAATAGACTAAATTAATAACAACACAATTTCAAACAAATTAGTTGTTTTTTTTTTCTCTATGTTTTTTACTTTCTTCAACTAATTATCAATTTTCTTGTTTAGTAAAATATTTGTAATTGTGGTTAGATAATGTTAAAATACTTTTATTCTTCATTAATTTTAATTAGAAATTCTACCCAATGTGTGATGCATTAATTTTTTTATTATACCAATTAGCAGTTTTTATTACTTTTTAAATTTGTGAAATAATAATCTAATAAAAATTAATATCTCTCCCCATAAAACTATAATCTATTTATTTAGCTATAATTGTAAATATCTTATTAATTAGTTGAGTGGTTTTAGCTATATAGCTAAATAGAGATATTATAAATTTATGGGGAGCAACAAGTTAATAATAATTCTATTTCTTATATTACTATTTAAAATATTAAAGAGGGAGATAAAAAAAAGTGGCGTTAAGATATATTAGCAAGAAATTAATATTTCAAACGGTGGATTGAATTTC
>CM041779.1:21866548-21905907 GCA_023374045.1 Limonium bicolor | reverse complement strand
ATTGTTAATATATGGCATCTTGCTTTATATTTTCTTAATATTTTGTTGGTATTAAATATAATAATTTGGTTCACATTTAGTTAAACAATATTTAGTTATATATATATTTTAATAATCATTTTTAAATTAATTTTTTTATTAAATAGAATAGTAATCCCTTCTATTCTAAATAGATGATTTTCTTGATGCGAACAAGAATTAAGGAGAAAAAGTATACCGTTATATCCTTACTTTTTTATTGGAAATTGAAGTAATTTGAAAAGTAGAGTTGTGAGTTAAAAATTAAGAGGTAGAATTGGAAAGTAGATGACAAAAAAGCTGGAACATCTTCTATTTTAAGAAGTGTGAGAACACCTAAAAATTATCTATTGAGAACAAGAGGAGGTATATGATAATTAAATAACAAATAATGGCTATATTTAGTTTTCAGTAATATATACTATAGTCATTATTTCATATTAGTAAGTTTTTGAAATTCTTTATGGTATAACTATTTTAATCTAAAATTTTAATTTTGTTGTCTTAATATTCTATATGTATATTTTTATATTAAATACAAATATATAGTATATAATTGGAAGAAGAAATAAATCATTGTAATTTTTTTATTTAAATGTATATAACATCTTACATAATTTCTTATAATTAAATGGTTTATTTTGAATATTTGTTTTAAGTATATATTACAAAATGTATAGATTAATGTATTTATTTTTAATCATTGTAAGTGAAATATGAATAAAGATAATACATAACACTAACTAAATATTTATGTATTTTTTATTTTTTAAAAATATTTAAATATCAAGTAAACTAATTATCTGCTTGAAATAATGATTCATCGATCATAGCATATGTAGGTTGGAAAAAATGTGGAAAAAGAAGTGTAACTCGGTATGCACCAAGATACGTCCCCGATATGTCGTGGACGTGTCTTTAGGGGTGACAAAATGAACTACATATTACATATATTGTTGGTTATTTTATTTTAGTAATAAATAAAAGATAATATTTATTTGTTAAATATTAGTTACAACCAACGTCAAATAATATTGATAAGAATATTTGTTATTCTTATCCTTTTCTATTATTATTATATGTAGAGACTCTGGAATTAGTTTCCAGAGATAGACAAGTTACAGAAACTCTATTTCCCACGGAATACATAGAGAGAGTCGTGTTAGGGTTCTTAGGTCGTGGATAGTGTGGGGAGTGCTGCTGTGGCTTCCTCCACCTGGTAGACGCGAAGGATTCAACAATTGCTGTCTAAGGAAGACGATCCGATTGACAACGAACAAAGAGAACGATCTATATTTATTCCACTGCGCTCAAGAGGTAGGTACCCTAATCTATATATTTCCAACATATATAGATATGGTAGAAGAGTACAAGTAATTTAAACTAGAATTTCTTATTCAATTGATAATTACTCATCGCAATTCACTCTATCTCCCTCCGCCAACCTATGGACTAGGGACAAATTAGGACTTACCTCCGAAGCCCTTCTACCCTGGTTGACCTATCGACCGATAGTCTCCCAACAATCCAAAATGGTCCCCGACTCTCTGAGCTACACTGTGTTCTCAACACTTGTGTTTTACCCGTTCACACACTCACACTACTGTTCACTCAAACTCACTCACTTAATGATACTGAAGCTTAAACTTAAGCTCAGTTCTTACAAGTTCAATGCTCTCTAGTCTCTATATTGGAATTGAGCATTTCAACTTACTTGATTACAAATGTGTTCCGAAATACATATATAGAGATCAAGTTGTTGCTGACTCGTTGGTAGACCTCTACTAGCTTCACTGGTCACTTGGAACTTTTTCACCCATTGGTTGAGCTCATGTTCGTCTATACACTTAGGTGACACATGGAAGATAGCCATTGGTCACCCGAGAGGTGATTGTAGGCGTCGACCACAAGTTGCTTCCCAAACAACTTTTACAAATTGGCAACTCAACTGCCTTCACATGAAGGCTTCAGCTATTGTTTTCAACAATATCACCTGAAAATGTAGACTTGTAGCTCTGCATGGATGCTTCTTGTTTGCTGTTAAGTTGTCCAGCTATATTGCTTTTGGCATCAGAACTGCATCATTCTTGAAAGTTTTCCTATTGTTTCTGATTTTGTTAGTGTGGTTCTAGCTTAGTGCTGGTTAGTTTATGTACGATCGTCATTTCTATATAGTCATATTAATTGAAAGCTTCTCAAAGTTCCAGTTATATCTCATAAGAACTCTAGGCAACCAATTGTCAATTACCCAGCTATCTCACATTTATGGTGCATCTACCCGATATCTTGTACTATTGATTTGCCTGTATTGAAAAAGAAGGGTACTGCTGGATAACTTGGTATTTAGTGCATTCCTGAGTTGAACTTGTTGATTGTCTTTTCTTTGTTTTTTCATAAATCTTTCTTCATTCTCCAAGGATGGTATGAATTGCTTTCAGATTAGTATGGTCTTAGGAATAAAACTTGCTTGTTCTAACGATCTTGGTATTAGGTTGTCCATACGCTATAGTGTAATTGGTCTCCATACAAATGATGCCAGAGTTAGTTAAACTACCAACTACAATTTGTTGGAAATTCTAAAAAATTATTTTCTTCTACGTTCATTGGTCAAATTCCAAACATAACTAATAAAAACTATAAATAATATTCAGCGATTTTGGTTCCATATTCTCAAGTTTGCTTCCTAGAACAAATGCAAAGTTAGACCCAAGTGTTATATTCTTGTATTGTTGCTCTGCAGGTAGATGCAGCTCTTGATTTGAGCCTCACACAAAATATTGGAAGAATGAGGTATTTAGTTATATGATTCTTTTTTTTTCTTAAATATTTTAGATAGGAATAATATGTTAGCGAGCATCATGATTTTTCAGATACTCTGATGCTAAACAGTTCTTCCCCTTTTGTACGTGTTGAGCAACTTTTATGTTCTCTAATCAGTACTTAATACATACATGGTTTTGCATTGGCAGTTCATTGTGGTTCCTTTAAAAAGGAATATTCAGCATCGCAAATGTGCTATTCAGAACGAAGCTTGTTGGGGATTCATCTCCTATTTTTGTTCCGGATTGGTTATGAATTCACCACTTGAGCTAGGTAACCCGCTTGGTCTCCTCTCCTCAAAATATATGCTTCTGGTGTCATGAATCCTAGCTCCTTGTTATAATTCCTTTACTTTTGTTTCGGTGTTGTGTTTAAGTGCACGTGATATGCATCTGTAAGCTTGTCACTAATATACATGAACAAATTTTTTTGATAAATTTCTCCCTTCACTTGAATAATTGAATATCCATAAACCTAAAATTGATAAAATAAATCCTTTTGTAACACCCCAACTAACAACAACACACTTATCAACAAACTGCAGCGGAAAACATACTTCATCACATTACTTAACTCGTTGGTGTTACACGCCGTTAACCACCCACGTGGCTAACAAGGCTATTACATATACATTGTATCGGTCTGATGGACTAGATTCCCGAGCGACTACATATTACTATCCCTTTCCATTAACAACATCAACATACATATACCTTCCAACTGTACCGAGTATTTACAAACTAATGCCGATAACAATTTCGGTCTTACTACACCTACTGTACATATACAACTTAAATGACCACCCATGTACAAACGACTACCCCGTCCTACTCTCGAACGGCTTCCAGCTCCTTGTACCTGAAATAGGAAAATAAGAGAAAGGGTGGCCCCCCAGGGGCTCAGCACCTTTGCTGGTATGGTAATCCCACAGCCCGCATGCTACCGGGCCACACACAACTATTTGTCGTCTTAGCATGCGGTTGATTACATTTGAATCATGCATGTACACCAATAACACAAAAACACATTACAATCCACAACCGAGGTCACAACAAATACAGACAACACATCTACACCTAATAAATCACTCTTCGTGTCCTTTGACCCTAGAGTGTTTCTCCCTTAATGGAGCTATTTCCTTAATAGGCGACACTTACACACTAGTTGGGTTTCCATAAATGTCTCTTTTACAAACTGGGATTCATATCCATGATCCACATATTTCACATTTACACAACATATAACATCACATCGTAAATAACATTGCATAACATCAATAACACATAACATAACGGGTACGAATCTCTTTAGGAACCGCCCCAAACATAGTTAGTTCACTGGGAAGCCTAGAGAATGTTGTCAAACTCATGCTAAGCTCGTTTACATAACTCGTTACCGTCCTTTTAGACGAACGAATAACTTAACATAAAGAGGGATCGGATATAGTGATCCGAACACAACATACATAATCCCCAACAGACGTGAGTCAAGAGCCTTGGTTAGGCTCAGGGGTGATCGAAGACCAGTGAAGGAAGACAACCAACAGAGAGGAAGCTGAAGAAACTGCATACAACAACTCCCAAACAACGCGCGACCGGAAATACCGGATTCCTCACCCCCCATAATATATAAATATTCACAGATAAAGACTCCGCTGTGGAACCTATCACATCAGCACACAATACAGTATTACGACTGAGTTAATCACACAAAGGAGGGTCCTACATTTACAGCAACATCACACACAGCATCACACAACTAACTCACACATAGCCGTGGTTAAAACGTCCCTTAGGTTGGAAACGTTATTACCGGATACCGTTCTCTTACGTTTGCCTAATAATGGTTAACTAGCCTTTCATGCGCATTCGAGGTTACCGGTATCGGTACGCAAACACACAACAACAATAACGACTGTAAACTCGTTTCATGAATTATCTTATAACGTGGCAAACATACAAAAAAACACATTGGCATACAAGCCGGTGTAATCTGGTAGGACACAGGTTGCAAGAAAACCATACCTGTCACCGGGGTTTCACTCTAACGTGCCATCACATGTTCCTCGTAACATCTTTGAACAACTGGTAACATTACATTTACTTTCATTAACACCGGGGTAACTTGTTTGTTTAAAGTCTAATGCTCATGACTTACTCCCGTTAATCAGTTAAATAACTTCACATTTTTAACTTGTTTTACTTTTACATTTTAACACAACCTTTCACCCACTCAATTATCACTATAGCTCACTTAACATGTCCTTAACAACCTTATAACATCATTACTTATCAATCCCCATCATTACATATCATTTTCCAACCTTAAACAACATTTTTAGAGTGGTCCGGGACTTGGTTCTTACCTTAAGCCCGGACCAACACTTAATCTAACTCTCGGGTGGTTTTATGTAGTGGTCCGGGACTTCATACAGAACTTAAGTCCCGGACCGAAATAAGCTAGCAATCCTCGGGGGTAAATCAGGGGGTGGTCCGGGGCTTAGTACAAGACCTAAGTCCCGGACCAAGGTAGTACAAGAACTCTCGGCCCTTTTTCATGCATGGTCCGGGTCATCTTCCAATACCTAGTCCCAGACCGCTGTAACAGATTCCCAAATTTGACATTTTCAAGTCTTGTTTCATCTATTCTTTTCATCCATTGATTACCCAAGCTTCCCATGTGATCTTAGGTATATTCTAATGCTAAAATAACACCTCAAACTTGTCTAATTCCATATCCAACATGTTACTCAATTTCTTACAAAATCTCCCCACACTTGTGATATTTTTCCTTAGGTTTCTAAGTGGTAGTTTTTATGCCTACAACACCAACTAACCAAAATGTTACCTTAGTTATACTACCACTACTCCTTGAGCACTATTTTCTCCAAGGCAATGCCCATGCATTTTTAACAACTAGAACACTTTAATTCTTTTTCTTCACCATCTTAACACTTAACAATTCCTAGTACCTCCTAGGTCATAAAATTCCATTACAACATATAAACTCCTTTGTTTATCAACGAAATTTTGCCATAGCTTCTCTTGTATATTCTCACACCCAAACACTTAGGTTTTCACCTTTTCACAACCAAAAACACTTAATCACTTAATACACATTCCTTACACAAACATATTGTTTTTCCTCCTTTACCCCTCCAAGACATTCATCTTCACAAAGAATGTTCTTTACACACAACTAATTCCTTAAACAACACTACATCACAATATAGTGCATAAACTCAAATTGCTTGGCACTTAGGCCCTTAAATAACATGGCTCTTAGGCCCTTAAATTGCATAAACCTTAAACACTGAATTTCCACATTTAAATGCCTTCAACCTGCGAATACACTCAACATCACATATGCCCTTTAATAGTTTCCTTGAGAGCATTTTACTAGGTCATTCACCATTGGCTCCTTAGGTATTTTATTAAGCAAATCAAGCTCACTTTTCCTAAGGCATTTAAACTACATTGAGATAGTTTGTTTACCTCTTTTCCTCTCAAACTTCTTTCTTGTTTCCTTGAACCGAAAATCAGCAAGGAGTTTGATCACTTGTCAACTTTCTTGGAACTTGAAAGAGAGCTTGAATATGTAACAAGAGAGGACTCCTCCTAGTCCATTGGAGATCATTTCAAGCTAAATAAAGAGCAAGAGAATGCACCATTAAGTGGTGAATTTTCGGCCATGTATGGAAATGAAGGAAACATGGATTTTCTTTGATCTTTATTACCTTAGAGCAAAGGAGAACAACAATGTGCAAGAAGGTGAGCTTTTCCTCCTCCAATGGAGATTCTCCATGGAATCAAACTTGAGCTCTTGAAGATTTGAAAAGATAGAAGTGTAGAGCTTGGTCTAACTAAGACAAATATGGTCTTAGAATGTGATTTAGAGCATGGAGTTGGATTTGGCAAGGAAATGAAGATGGAGAAGAGAGGTTACTATAGCAAATCATTTTTGAAGAAGAGAGGAGAGGATGAAGACGGTGGGAACAAGGAGAAAAGAAGAGAATGAGGTGAGAGGTCTACCTTTGAAGATATTTATGTTAAAAGCAAAAGTAACCTTTTACTTACTTTTCTTTCTTTCTTTTAATTTACTAGCACATGGTGGTGAGTCACCACATAGGAAACCCCCCCCCCCCTTTAATAAATAGACATAAGGCCTTGTTTGACCATCAAAACAACTTATGTTGACTTATATTGTAAATTAGCTTATTTTTGTTACTATTCACAAACTAAGGCACATATTTGTGAAATTTTTGATTTCCCATTGATTTAGACTTCCTAATGTGATACTAAGTAGTACACATGTTAATTAAAGAGTAATGATGGACATTTAGCCACTCAAAACTCATTTACAAGATAATTTTTCAAAAAAGTGCTTTAAGACTCCTTAAAGCACATCTTGTGTTTTAACTTGTTTTCAAGCTTGGTTTTCTTTGGTAATTGGTTTAATATGTTCATTAACACATAATTAAGGTATATGTATGACCTTTAGGTCTTATACAAACTTATACCAAGCTTAGAGCACATTTTTGCCCATATTGACTTTAAGGTATTTATTTGTGTTTTGTTTGGTTTAATTGTCTACCAAGGTTTCCTAAGGACTTAATTAGCCTTATTAAATCATAATTGAATATTATTAAGTCTTGGTAGGCTCTTTGGGTCCTAACCAAGCTCACTCCAAGCTTAGAGCATGTTTTTGCTCAAACTGTATTTATGGTACTTTATTGTTTTTACTACGGTTTAAATTGTACACTGATGCTTCTAAGGCACTTTTTAGCCTTTAAATATCATAGTTTAGTATTTAAAAAATATATCAAGGTTTGGGGTATTTCACCTTTGAACTATTCAGGGAGCGAGAAAGTTTGTGTGTGTGAATATTGATCTGATTTCATAAAAGTGTCACTAACATTGCTACATCCGTTAGTAAATCTGTCAATATCAATATATTTCCATTATTTTACACTAGTTGTTCACAGTCCAAATGAAGTATCACTTGGTTTACATGTATTTACAATTTTTATGGGTGATTATTAATTGAAATCATTGTTAATATAATTGATTCTACTAGGTGTCGGCTGGTGCGAGTGGCACTCGCAAGGAACCATCCTCAAGGAATCGAGACAACAATGGGAACAACTAGTTGGCTTGGAAGAATGAGTACTAGGAGGAGACTTTTTGGATGAATGAAGAGAGTACTTTTTGGATGTTTAGAATTGCTAGGAAGAGCTTAACTTTTGACCGGTTGCAACTAATTGAAATATTTTCGTGGGAACAACATACTTTTGGAATCTATATTTGGTTGTGGATGTTATTAGATAACTATAAATGTACCTAGCTACATTTTATGATAAAGTGATTCAAGGAGGTTTAAAAGATGTAAATCTTTTATCTTTCAAAGTTTTGATATCGTTACTATACAGCTTGGAATTCTGAGGCACGTGGAGGATATTTGAAACAATATACAAATGAAATCTGTTGGTATAGATTCAAATAATCATGACTTCTGCCAATGGAAATAACCATGGGTATATATACATCTTAAGGTGCCATTGGCTACCTATTCCAACGGAAATATCTGTTACTATAGCTAAGTTGAATCCACTCATCAGAATACCATTAGTAACGGAAAAATCCGTTGGTATAGACGTTTCAGGCTGCTCCAACGGACAACAAAACCGTGGGTATAAACTTATCCCCACGGTACTTGTGCCAACAGAAAAAAATCCGTTGGAGTAGGTAAATTGGTGCTATACCAACGGATTTCAGGCTTTTACTTACGGAAATTGTCCGTTGGTAAATGTCAATTTTTTTGTAGTGATTATATAGTTTATGAGTATATTAGTTCACAAGCATAGTATATAGTTTATGAGTATTATACTATAATTTACGAGCATACTATATAGTATTTAATAAAGATAATTCATGTTGATAAAATAACATGTTTTAAAAGTAAGTCTGTTGTGATTTTTAATGTCATAACAATGATCATTGTGTATTTCTTATTATTTTAGCATATTTATTTGTTTATAATGGAGTTATAATAATAATGTTAAGATTTAAATACTACTAAGAGTTAACTATACTAAATAAGTCCGTTTTAATCCATCAGTTTCATCCTTTGAGTTTCCCTGATTTTATTAATGTAGTTCTAATTATTCGTATTTTCTACTTTAATTAATAAACCACTTTTACCCTTTGATATTTCCAAATTTAACTAGAGAATAAATTTTAATTTTTTACATTTCCTAACCCCCTACTTTTATATTTAATTAAAGAGTTTAAGTTTTAATGATTGATCCGTTTATATTCCAATCTCTTCAATTTCCTTCCAGCTTTCTTTATATATATCCTCATCTGCTATATTGCTCAACATGTCAATCACTCTCCCTCACCTCTCATGAGTCCTTCTCACCGTTCCAACACAGAAAAAATAATATACATAACATCTACCTCTTCTCACACACACGGTACAGAAAGGTACCTCTCAGTCTAGCACTTCCCTCACGGGCAATGCAACATCCAAACTGCTAAAACCGGGATTATCGCATAAATCTTCATATAATAACTGTAATGTCGCAGCGGAAAATTATACTAAGTTGGTGTTACCGCCGTTAATCACCCACGTGACTAACTAGGCCTATTCCAGTTTCAAGTTGCGGTCAGATAGACCCGAATATACCGAACTTAAATACTTACAATACTTACACCAAAATAAATACCAAGTATCAAGTATCTCGCATACTAACACAGTTTACTACAACCGTCTACATATTTACAATATGAGTGTACATGCACAACTTGTATAACAAAAGTAAAACCCGAAGTACGTCTACCCGCTTTGTTAATTATTTTATTTTAGTAATAAATAACAGATAATATTTGTTTGTTAAATATTAGTTACAACCAACGTCAAATAATATTGATAAGAATATTTGTTATTCTTATCTCTTTCTATAATTGTTATATATAGGTATGGAATTAGTTTCCAGGTGTGTGTGGATACACGATATATAAAAGCTCTAATTCCCTTAGAATACATAGAGAGAGCTGTGTTAGGGTTCTTATGCTGTGAACAGTGAGGGGATTGCTATTGTGGCTTCCTCCACTTGGTAGACGCGAAGTATTCAACAGTTGCTGTCAAAGGAAGACAATCCGGTTGACAACGAACAGAAAGAACGATCCTACCTATTCCGCTACGCTCAAGAGGTAGGTACCCTAATTTATATAATTTCTGACATGCTCCTACTCTCAGGATGGGTTGTCTTCCGTTGCTTACCTGGATATAATATGATCCCCGAGGGGCTCAGCACCTTTGCTTGTATGATAAATGTGCAGCCCACAAGCTAACGGGGCTACACATGACTAATTGGTCGTATACATGCAATTGATTTTCATACATACAATATAATACGAAGTACAATAACATACAACATATTAATCACTGAATAACATAACTCCACAATTTAAATGTTGTAATGGAAGTTCATATAGCAAGTGAGTTAGTTTATTTTCGTTCGTATACCCAAGAGGTGTTTAGTTCTCGAATCTAATAATACTCATCTTATGTTAACCGTTCTTTAATTAGAACCGTTAATACCTTAATCCATTATTTACCTTGTCGGGTTTGTGATTAACTGAAATACCCCAAACCTAAGTATGCTAAGTAAACATCAATTTATGATGTGGTAAGGCTATAATATGCCTTAGAAATATTGGTAGACAATTTAAACCAAGGAAAACACAAGAAAACGCCTTAAGGGCAATTTGGGTAAAAACGTGCTCTAAGCTTGGAGTGACTTTGATTAGCACCCAAATACCATTATAAGACTTTAGTAATATGCTAATGGACATTTTAAATCAATTAGCAAAGAAAACCAAGCTCAAAAACAAGCTTAAACACAAAATGTGCTTAAGACTCCTTAAAGCACCTTTTTGAGAAATTGTCTTAGAATTGAGTTTTGAGTGGCTAAAATGCCCATGATTACACCTTAATCAACATGTGTACTAATTAGTATCACATTAGGAAGTCTAAATCAATGGGAAATCAAAAATTTCAGAAATATGTGCACTAATTTGTGAATAGTAACCAAATAGTGCTAGTTTAGCATTAAGTCAATATAAGCTAATCAATTGGTCAACCAAGACCATAAATGTCTTGATTATTAAGGGGTGGCCGGTTTTTAGGTGGTGAGTCACCACATGAGTCATTTAACCTAAGAAGAGAAAAAGAAATAAGAAATTTACTATTTGCTTTTAAAAAGTAAATATCTTACCTTTAGCTTACCTTCTCTCCTCCTCTTCATTCATTCTCTTCTTCCACGGTTTCTTCTTCTCCTCTCCTGCTCCAAAACCGAGAGGGCTGCCTCCATGGAAGCTCCATCTTCAAATGCTCACCAAACCTTCATTTAAGCTCCAAATCCAAAAATGAGCATAGATTATTCTTAGTTAAGTCAAGGCCCTCCTTTCTATCTTTTCAAATCATTCAAAGCTCCATTTCGGTGCCAAGAGAAAACTCCATTGATGGAGGAAAATCAAGTTTGAAGAGTTCATTAGCTTCTCCACTCTCTTAAGGTAAGGAAAATGTAAGAAAAATCATGTTTCCATCACTTCCTCACCATGACCGAAAATTACCTTCTCATGGAGCCTAGTTTTATCCATTGTTCTAGCTTGAATCTATTCTCCAAAGGGCTAGAGGAGGTCCTTCTTGATTCATATCCAAGCCTATCTTAAGACTCCAAGGTAAAACATTCATTTGAATACCTTAAAACACATATTTTAACCTAAGGGTGATTCCCATGAGTTTAGGCATATTGCTTAGTGCTTATTATATTATTTGGATGTGGATTAGAACATTGGCAAGAGGATTTAAGTCCTGGCCGAAATGCAATCAAGGAAACTTAAGGAGGAAAGTAAGAGAAGCTTGAGAAAAACAAGGTAAATTGTTTACCTAATGATGGTTTAAGGTTTAAGGAATGAGTTTTAGATAAGTACTAATGTGGCTTAGAGCTTACATTATGTAATGGGTTATATAACCTAGGAAAAACAATTTGAACAAGCTTATGAACTTGTGATTAAGGAGCCAATGGGAATGAGTTAGTAATATAAGTTTGAGATGAGTTTTAAGAGGATTATAACTACTATGAGATTGATGGGTGTATTTGCAGGTTGAAAGCTTTTATATGTGGGAATTCAGTGTTTAAGTTTAAGTCATTTAAGGGCCTAAGAGCCATGTCATTTAAGAGCCTTAGTGCTATGCAATTTAAGATTATTGCAATATATTGAGTTTGATGTGATTGAGTTGGTTTGGGTGAGAAGATATGATGGGAAAGAACTTGATGTGTGTGAGATGGTTGAATGAGGAAAATAATGTGTTTGGGCATGATAAGATACTAGAGAAGCTATGGCGAAATTTGAGTAGAAAATAGGTGTTTAGGTGATGGTGGTGAATTAATATGACCTAGGATTTACTAGGAGTCATAAAAAGGAATTTGAGTGGAAATGAGGTAACTAAGGAGTTCTTGAGGATTAGGATGACCTAGAATTGTCTAGGAGGAAATTAGAGGATTAGTGGGTGTATTGAACACACCAAAGTCATGTTATGAGGAATGGTAGGACCTGTGCAAAAATTTGGAGGAAATGATTATAATGCTTTGAGATGATTTAGGTATGAACTAGAGAGTAAAACAATGAGAGTTTCGGGAAGTTTGTGTAAGAGGTGGTGATGTTAGTAGTGGGCTGTAAGGTTTAGTTTAAATGGTAATGTGTGGATTGGGTGATGGAAGCGAAAACTGTGGAGAATGTTGTAAGTCGTCAAGAGAAAATGACTAGAAACGTATAAGAGTGTATGATCATGAGAATGGTGAGTAAATTGCATAAAAGAGGTGGAAATGTCTAAGGAGGGTGTTGCATGGTCAAGGTAAATGAAGAACAATGTCAGGTGTTAAGGTAATGGGAAGAAATGTATAAGTAAGCTCAAGAGTTTAAGAGTGATGAGTAACCAAAGGAAAGAAGAGAAATTGTGCATGGACATGCAGATGACCTTGGAAGGTTTAACAAAGCAAAGATGGAATGTAATGATGTTAAGGAGGGAGTTATATGGGTTGAAAAGAAACACTTTGGTTAGTTGAAGTTTAGACAAAATGTACATGTTGGAAATATAAGGAATTAATTAACAAGTGTTAGGAATTTCTTGCAAGAATTGAGCAAAAGGTTGGAATGATCTTTGGAGGTTGTTTTAATAAGTTTGGAGGATGATTAAAGGTGGGTTTAAGGGTCTAAATGATGTTAGAACACATTAGGAGGCTTTAGGAGAAGTTTGGTGAAGGTTTAACAATTTTTGGACATGCTCTGGTGGCGTCCGACCCAAGTTTGGGTCGGACGGCCTCTGTTGGATGCCAGCGAATGGTTCTGGAACGGTCCGACCCAGAGGACTTGGGTCGGACATGGGTCGGACAGGTGAGGCTTAGAAGACGGAAATGTTCTGGAATGGTCCGACCCAGTTGGTGGGTCGGACGGTGGGTCGGACGACCCTTAACACTTAAAAAAAAAGAGAGGAACCCTAAGGAAGCTTAGTGGTATTAATGGTACCCCATTAAGAGGGCAATGATGATTAGAGGTATAAAGACCTAAGGATTAAGTTAAGTATAAATTTAAAAGTTTAAGGTTAAGTTGTAAGAATAAGTTGTAAAACTTAAGAGGTCTTAGGTGGGGAAACATTATGGGTTGAGTAAGTTAATTAAGTTGAATTAAGTTAAGTGATTAACAACTTAAAACTGAATCAATGTTTTAGGACTCGAGAGTTTGACTCCGGAGGATAGTAAGCAACCAAACTACCACTGGTGAACGTACAGTTCTTCTTGTGACCTGCTTGCTAACGAGGTGTCCCTCGGCTTGTGTGCTATTTGTTTTGTGTGCTCACTAAACAAGATAAAGCATGCAACCGGAACATTATGTTTATTGTATTGTTGTGTGATTTTTGAAAACTAACACAACATACCGTGAGAACTTACTAACCAACGTTTAGTAAGGAATTGAGTGAGACTAAGGAACGCTCCCTAATATTAGTTTGTCATAAACCGAAAGAGGTTAACCAACAAACATTGTCTTGAGACTTCTACTAACTGGAACTTAAGAGGGGAGTGAGGAACCCGGGACTGACTCCGGTCATGCATGCTAAGGAAAAAGGGGGTCGGTATCTATAGCAGAACCAACTTCCGCTTAAGGACTTGTCTTCAGACTTGTTGCCTAGGGTCGGTTGCCGGCTCAGCTACATTGGGCATACAGTCCAAGGTAGGTGGCATTAAGATGGTGCGGTAGGATCACCTAAATCCTAAATTATAAGATAAGTTGTTTATTCAACCAATGGAGTTAATAGCTCATTGGCTAGGGTTGCTTTTGACCCGACAAAAATAAACATTGAGATAAGATACAATCATTTCTATTTCAAGAGTGGTTTGTATTCTAAGATTAAGATGAGGTTGAGATAAGTTGCAACCATTCCCTTTCAAAGGATGGTTTGTATTATAAGACTGAGATAAGCTACATCCATTCCTTTTTAAAGGATGGTTGTTTTCTAAGATTAAGATAAGACTAAGATTGAGGTAAGATAAGGATGGACTAAGATTAAGAGGAAATGTAACTTAAGGAGTTAAATAATTAACTCTCTAATTAAGGGAACGCATCTAACTCGTTCAATTGTTTGAACTTTGATTGTTCATATTTGGATTGTTGTTTACAACATTTATTATTATGTTGTGCATCTAATCAACCTCCATGCTATCGACAATTAGTCGTCGTAGCCACGTTAGCTTGGGGGCCATGAGAGGATCGTACCAGCATTCGTGCTGACCCCCTTTGGGGGCTGTTTTTACTACACAGGTGAACGTCAGGAGGCGGCCGTCATAAGAGAAAGATGGGGTACAAGTGTTATGGGTTAAGTGTGGCCTACGAGTTGTGCATGTACACTCGTATGGCAATTTGAGTTAGTGAGATGTATAGGATGTGAGGGGATTGTAAGAAGGTTAGGTATTGGTTAAGATTTATTGTACTAATGTTCGGTATATTTTGTCTGTCAGACCGTGGCAAGGTCCTGGAGTGTAATGAATTCCGCTGTGACATGTGTATATATATGATGTAAGTTGCGAGACCACATTTGGATTGAGATGAGGTGTTACATTAACCCTAGCCAGTGGTTGAGAACTCACTGGTGTAAACAATAATTATGAAGTTAGCAGGGATGTAGGCTTGATCCCCCTCACGCCATACTTAATCTGGCCTCCCACCTCGAACCACAATCCAAGGTGTCCGAGTTTGTTTGTCGACTCTAGGCGACAAGACTAAGGACGAGTCTCAAATGGAGGACGGATCTGGCCTCCCACCTCCTAACTAAAACATGCATGACTGAAGTTGGTCCCGGATTCCTCTCCCCCAAGTTACCCATTGCTTAGAAGAAGTGTTGTATAACAATCTTTGTTAGTTAAACCTCTCTCGCTTGTAACCAACCAATATTAGAGAATCATCTCATAATCTTACACATTTGTTCAATGTTAGACATTTTCATATATGGGAAACATTGCGAATCTCTAACCGTCGTTTTGTGTTACTTTCGTACGTTAGTCACTAACCGAGGTTAGTACGCAAGCTCATAGTAAAGACGGGTTAGCACAATACGAAACATGAAGGAATATACAGTAAACTGTTTTCATGTATGTATCTTATTTAGTCATTGCATATAAGCAAATAACACACAAGACGAGGGCAAACCTCGTTAGCAAGCAAGCTGCAAGAAAATCATACCGTTCACCGACGAGCGCGACTAATCTAGATAGTCCTCGCCTAACCTCGTCGTATGTCTCCGACTATTTGGATCCTATAATATATTAGTCGAGTAAGTTAATAACTCGGTCACTTTCTAACCTTTTGTTACTATACGTAACGCTTACTAAATTTCTAACCACTTCGTCTATTTTTACCCATCTCTAACCGTCTCGTTATTTTATGTGACGACTTTTCGTCTTAAACCAAATCCAGATCATTACGGCTTTTAACTTAATTATATTAACTCATTAATCCACTAATGTTCAACAACCCATTCTGATGTAATTATCATTCCAACCCTTAACTTTCCAATATTACAAATTGACCCCTCTTAATTCCTAATCCCTACAATTAACTACTTAATAAATTTTTTTTGTAAATCTAACTGAATTATCTAATAAAACCAACTCATTTTTTCTGTTATTACCATCTGACCCTAATGTCATTTTATAACCCTTATATTACATTTCCATTATTTACGGTTTTTTACCTCACAATTTCTAAACTTTACAATTTAATTTATTAATCTTTATAAATTGAAATACTAATATCCTCTTATTAACATTTGGTCAATTACCTAGTAACCACTAGTTTGACCTCTCAATTACAGCCCTAACACATATCTTTTGATAATTACAATTTTATCCCCTAAGTTTTACATCTTTACAATTAATATCATAATAGTCATTATAACCTATAGTTTTTATCCTTTAATTAATAAATTCCAATCTGACCGCTAAAATTCTGAAAATTACCCAACAGGCCACATTGGTCCTCGGCCTTAATTTTATATTTCTCATTAATTACCAAATTACCCCAAAACTTTATAAATGTTATATTTTATGTTATAACTCATTTTAAACTCTAACTTCCAACATTTTAACCTAAGTTTTGGTCAACTTTTGAGCTTGACTATTCTTGGCGATAATAACCATTTTCCACCCATAATTATCTTAAATTACACTTAGGCCCCAAATGTTTCTAAAAATTACATTTTATACCCAAATGTCATTTTAACTTCTAATTTTCTTTATTTCTCAAACTAACCACTATACTCTCTACTTTATTTATTTAGTACCCGTCCTAATTTTTTTTACAATATTGTACTCATCCCTTTAGTCATAACATTACTAACACATTTTAAATACTTTTAAGTACTTAAATGTCACCAGATTAATTCCTTAAGGTTTCTAAATTTGTAATAATATTTCTACCCATTTTTAAAGGTATATAAAATTCCTAAAGTGTCACATACACTTATGATTTTTATACCTAAGCATATACTATATTGTATAAAGCATATAAAGGCATAAAAGGCATAAAACACTTAAATCAAATAGCTCTTGCTGGTGGCCAGAATACAAGCCCTTAATATCCAAAACAAAGCATTAAAAAAAGTCTTAATCAAGCATAAAATCAAGATAATAACCTGCACACAAACAATAATCCCAAGGTAATGATAAAACTTCTTATAATTCATTTTATATATAAATGTTTTCCTAACTCATGTGTCATTATCTCCTTAGTCAAAGTTCATGTATATATTTATATAATTTCTTAGGTTTAAAATTACCAATTTATAACCTATGCTTCTATGACTATATTTAATATATACCTTAAATACTTAAAAACCTTATATTATGTCATAAGTAAGAGTATTAACCTTGTAAGCTTTAATTGATTGATTTCCAACAGATCTCAGTCTCGACCTATATTACCAAGATGAGGATAATTCAGTTTGTGAACATAAACAAGGGTTTAACCCATGTTTTTAAGGATTTATGACTTAATATAAGCTTACCCTTGAAATCTCTTGTAAGATGTTTCGTTGGTGGGTTTTGGCTGATCAAAATAAGCTAAAATATCCTTCATTCCATTTATGAAAAGATAGAGAAAATTTAGTTAAAGATGGGGTTCCAAACCGGCCAAAATGGAAGAAGTAGTAAAATTGACCTTAAAGTCTCTTTTTGTACCTTAAGCCTTGGAAAGGACTTTCCTAGCTCCTTATATGCCTACTGCCAAATTTTTGCCTTCAAGAATGCTTGATGACAGCCTTGGTTGAAAGATATTGATGGTTAGGAATACTCCTTAGGTGATTTGGAAGTGAAAGATGGAATTTTGAAGGTGTTTCGGTTATTTGGTGTTAAGTTATCATGAATGAGTTTTGTGTTCTTGATCAATAAAAAGGGAAGAATATGATGTTTATGCAGGTGGATGGGGACGGAAGCAAGGAGATAGGAGGGAGTAAACAGAGAATGAGATATTTACTTAATTAAGTGTAAAGTAACTTAATGATGACTTTTCCTTACTTCTTCTTATTATATGAAAGCGGGCACATTAGGTAGTGAGTCACCTCTCTTTTTCTCTCTTTTTAGATATTTAGGGGTCATGTTAACCATTGACTAAGCAAGGAAGACTTAAGGCTTAATTTGACACTATTTGAGTACTATTCATAATTAGTGCCCAAATTTCTATTTTTTTTGTTAATTCTTTGAATTAGGCTTCCTAATGTGATACTAAGTAGTAAAAATGATGATTAAGGTGTATACTAGGTCAATTAGCCATTCAAAACTCATTTGTAAGACAATTTCAAAAAAATGTGCTTTAAGGAGTTTTAAAGCACATCTTGTGTTTTAACTTATTTTTGAGCTTGGTTTTCTTTGGTGATTGTTCTAACATGCTATTTAGCATGTTAATAAGGTCCAGGGATGAACTTTGGGCCCTAATCAAAGTAACACAAAGTCTTAGGCAAGTATTTGCACAAATTGTCATTATGGTGTATTATTGTGTTTTCTATGGTTATAAGGTGTTTACCAATGTTTCTAAGGCACGTTTTAGCCTTATTATATCATAATTGATTTTTATTTAACATATTAAAGTTTGGGGTATTTCAGGCAAACATAAAAGAAGGGAAAATTCACAATATACCCCTTTTTTCTTTCGTAATTCACAATATACCCCTGTTAGTTTTCGTAATTCAACTTTAAACATGCTTAAATGTTGTCAAAAATTGATTAAACTTTACATGGACGATGCTAAAGTGTTATATTTTGGTCCAATATCAAATTTGAAGTTTTTTAAGCTTATATGTGACATGTGGACCCAATGAACATGTCACAATTTTTATTGGGTCCCATAGGTCACATGTGAGCTTAAAAAACTTCAAATTTGATATTGGATCAAAATATAACACTTTAGCAACGTCCATGTAAAGTTTCATCAATTTTGGACAATATTTAAGTATGTTTAAAGTTGAATTACGAAAATCAACAGGGGTATATTGTGAATTATGAAAGAAAAAAGGTCTATATTGTGAATTTTCCCTAAAAAGAAAGGTAATTTTGTTCAGATCTCTATTAGTCCATTCTCAAGAAATATTAGTAAAAGAGAAAAAAACTTACTGCTGCGCTCTTACTCAGAAAAAAATACACAAAACCCCACCGGACAAATAGGAAAGTGAACCTAGTACGACACTCCCAGCAGTAAATTCAGCCTTATTGTCATTTTTTTCATTCTTTTTCTTTCATATTTCCTTATTTAACAAACTATTAATTTAAATACTTGATTTAATCAATGTTTAATTTGTAACGATATTATAATATATTACTTTTATATTTTTTTATATATATATATATATATATGATTTATGGTAATTATTATAATTAAATTTAGAGTCTCCGGGTATTTGACAAATACTCGTTATTGATATCTGTAGGCTATGAATTTGTAAACGAGGACTAGTAAAGTTGATTGAGTGCTTTGGTTGGAGTGAATCGCAGCCAAATATAAGGTACTACGTTCACTAATTTTTGTTATATTTATAATGATGAATTTTCACGTGGATGTGAATTTTATGTGTGAACATTGTTTGAGATTAAAGTGTTGAGTGTTAGTGATAATTGCATTTTCTTATGTGAGTGAATTATTTTGTAATGGATATCGGAGATTATTTAAATATTCTTTCTAAAAGAGATTGATGGAAAAATTGTTATGAGATCATATATAAAAAAGAATTATGTAACCTTGACGATTTATCACACATATATTTTATGGCTGTATAAGTGGGTTTTGATTGATTAAATGGTGAATAATGATAATTATAAATAATTTTAAAGAGAAGAAACCATGGTGCATGTGGACCGTATTAGGACACATGAATGAGATAATAAATACAGACCGCATTAGGACGCATTACTATGAGATAATGTAAGCGCATTAGGATATAGTTAGCCCTATTTCTACTGGGGGGTGTGCACACTTAAGGATTTAGTGACGAGACTGGATTTCCGGCTACGTGTTGGGGTCCAGGTTACAGTTGCGTGTTGTAACCAAAAGTGCAAAAGATTATTTTGTCCCGACTGTGCGTTGGGACAAGGAAGATAACTAAATTAACTTGGCTGATATATTGATGAGTTTGGATTCCCGGCTACGTGTAGGGATTCGGGTTACAGCTGCGCGTTGTACCCAAAGAATAAAACAATTAAATTAAACTGTATATTATGTTCTTTAGTTTGTTAAGAATCATACATGAAATCTTCAAGAGTGTTATGGAATGATAGTTTGTTTGTTATGTTATTATTGTTAAAAATGATTTACAAAGAGAAAATGTTTTTTAGCTTACTCAGTTTCTTTGACTTTATGGTGGCTCTTTGTATGTTTGTTTGGATTTCTGCCACATGTGTTGATGATGTGCGTGGGGTTTTAGAAGACGACTCCACATAGGCTAGTTATTTATAATTGAATTTTAATTTCAAACTTTGAGACTTCTACAGTTGTAAGTAATTGTTATTATGGACATTGGACTTTCTTATCAAAATGAACGATTTAGTTATTTAGTTAGTTGTCTAGGCCTTAGCACTTGTTTCTTTGCGAGTGTGGTAGTAATACTACAGATTAGGCTTTAATTCTGCTATATTAAATTAATTTTTTTGAATAATTGATTAAATAAAAGGCTAGAAAATCCAAGGTGTTACAGTTTAGGGATTTGGATGGAGTGAGCTGAGATCGACTTCATTCTCTAGCAAGGCTTGAGTTACTACTTCACCATGAACCAATCCTTGGTTCACTAGTTGAATTTCATCTATGGTGATAAGGATCATTCTAGGGATATCAATATTCTGGAAGATCAACCTTATGTTATGGGCACTCACAACATGCTTTCGTTGACTGCGTGTGGTGATGTTGTGGGTGAGAATGATGTGATGTTTCATGTCCCTCTTTGTCATGGTGTTAGTGGGAAACTTTCGCATTGCCCCTCCTCCAATCTGGTCTGCCTTCCGACCTGCTTTACTTCCAAGAGATGACTAATCCGTCTCCTTGGGAACCACTAACCTTCCTGTCTACAACTGGAAGGTGTGAGCTATCCAGATCAGGTAAGGATCGTTGTCATCATCTTGAAGTGGCCCTATGTTCCTTATATGCTCCTTCAGGAGTTCAGGGTAGCAGAGGTTTGTTCGTGTGAACATCTCCAACCAACCCTAAATGGGAGCATCTTAACGATCACTTCCAGCTCGTGCTCTATTATCCATTGCACATCCATAATCTTTGGTAAGACTGGGAGAGATTGATCTCCTACGTTGGTTGCCTACAATGACACTGGCTCTTTTAACTTCAACTTTGCCACTCTTTGTATGTCCGCTTTGAACAGTTTGATTGCATGCTTCTTTTTCTCTTGGAAGAGTGCTTTTAGCTCTTCCTCTTTACCTTCCACCAATTTTTCTTTTACCCTTGGCCTCTCTCAGCCTCTCTCGTTCATTTTCCAGGGTCACGATTGGCGAGGTATCCTTAGGATTGGCCTCACGTTCCTCTGACTGGTCCCTGATAGCTGAGGGACTAGTCGTTAAGCGGTTGTCGGAGTCTACGACTACTATCTTCTGTTCTTCTGTCTATCCTTCGTCTCCCTTACGCTCTTTTTTGGATTTCCTCACCTTTTTCTGGACTCTACTTTACCTCACCTTTTCATACACCCTTCAAGTGCTATTTCAAGCACTTGTTGCATCTTCTCCCTCTTTCTATTCCTCTTTGTTGCTCAACAAAAGTTATTGCTCATAAGGTGAACCCATGTTGCTCTGATCTTATCCTCAAGAAAAGTTATGAAATAACTAAAACCATCAAGAGTTTTCTGTTTGTAAGGATCCCATACATCTATATCGACAAGTTCACACATATCAGAATTTCTCATTGATTTCTTTAGAAAGCGTAAACAGTGACTTTGACTTTTACCTCTACAACAAGACTCACAAACAAATTACCTTTTACACAATTTTTCTATCCACTAAATCCAACTTTTTATCTTTTCAACTGGCGAATGCCCTAACGTGTGATGCCACAAACTCAATTCATCTTTACATTTGAAACCAAAAACTAAACCTCTATAATTAGAAACATACTCAATACATCAAGCATCATGCCTTTGACATCCAAGATCCAACAAGTATAGACCAGAAATTAGTCGCCCAATCTGCCTTTCATATGAAAGGTTACAATCTTGAAAAACGCAATAACGATAGTCAAACAAAAAACTTCCATTCATGTCCAGTGATAATTTAGCCGTGGAAATTAGATTGAATCGAAAACTGGGAGGACATCATTCAAAATTATCATGTCATCTAACCTAACAGTTCCCATGTATTTGACTAACTGTGGGTGACCATTTGGCATGCCCACAATATGAGCATGTTCAAAAATTTTGTATTCGTTAAATTAAGTCAAGTCACAACACATATACTGGGTAGCACCAATATCCAAAACTTAGACAGAATAATATTTCTTGATAAAATCTCATGAGCTAGCATAGGTATTGGTATCCATGCAGTTTAAATTTATATGCTCAGGTAGAGTCATACCTACGAAGTTGCAAGATAAGGTGCTATGTGACTCTTCTTAGTCTCAAACCTTCCCAAGAAACACAAGATCTGATCCAGCTCTACGGTTGTGTATATTTTCTGATTCTTGTCCTAGACGCTGTCTTTGTAACAGTAGCGCCAATTGCGCCCTTCCTATGTTTCCCAAATGACAATTTGGTATCTATAAACTAAAAATACTTTCTAAAATTTTTGTTAAAATATGTTTAGATTTAAAATCAAATTTACAAAATTTATAGTAGAAAAATTAAGAACATTTTGATGTTGAGTTGGAGAGAGTAATAATAATAGTACTCCCTCCGTTAATTAATATCTGTCGTTTTATGATGTGATTCTTGTTCAAAAATATCTGTCATTATAGTTTTTTGACACACTTCTTTCCACTTGTATCCCTACTATTTAATATAAAAGTAATTATTATCTAAATGAAAAAGTAAAAAGTAGGGGCACATGCGTCATTGTCCTACTTTTCTTAATAAGTGTGCAAGTTTCTAAAATGACAGTTATTATTGAACGAGAGAGTATCATTTTTGAGATTGAGATTTTGGTTCGGCTACAGGTTCGGTATCTAGGCTTTAGACGCCCTGAGCCGAGATTTAATTCCGAAGGCTCCGACAATCAATATAAGTGTTCCATTGCTGAAACGGGTAGAAGACTTTTGGTGGAAGGCGAGTATCTCGTTGAGAGAAGAAAGGAAAGGACGCAGAAAACAAAGTGTCGCCGGGTGAGAGAGAATAACACCGAGATACAGAGAGCGCATAGCTAGGGTTTAAGCCAATGGCTGAGCACGAGGAACAGAAGAGTGAATCATTCATGGAGAAGATGTCCGACAAAATCCGCGGCCACGATTCTTCCTCTGATTCCGATGATGACAAGAAGTCTGCGTCGGAGTCGAAGCCGAAGGTTTATCGGCTTTTTGGAAGAGAGAAGCCTATACACCATGTACTCGGTGGTGGCAAACGTATGACTTCTGATCTTGCCCCGGTTAACTAAAATCTTAGTAACTTTTTCTTTATTAGACATCTAGTCTGCATTTTTGCTTCAGATGTTTGGTGTCCTGATCTGTCGTTTTGGTAACTACTTATTATTGCTGCTTTGTTGCTTACAGTTTGCTACGTCTCTTCCAATTTTTAGTGCTTAACTTACGAATCAGTTTGATTTCGAGCATGTTATTTTGACCGGTCATCAAAACATGATTGATTGGAAAGAATCCTCAGGTTTATGCTTTTGCTGCCTGTATTGTGCCGTACGCCATAGTTGCTCGCAGATCTGGTGAATACCACGACTTTGCATATTTTATCCTAGTAAATTATTTGTTTTTACTCTGATGTTGATTGCTTGTCGAAGTCCTATCCTTATTATCGTGATTCGTGAACTATGTCGTGTGCTTGTTTTGCGCTTGCGCTCCGTGTATTTTTTCTCGATGTTGAGTTTTGCTTAGTTCGATCTTATCATAGTAATTCGTAAACTATGCTTGCGAATTGTACTTTGTTTGGGCTGAATATCCTGCTTTTAACACATATATTTGAGCTTGAAGGTAAAGGATAATCATTCGCTGATTGCTGGTTTGTTCTTGCTAACCTCAGCGTGATTGTTTTTGTTTGTGTTTTATATCATTGTCGTGGTCGCTGTATACATCTGGATCACTTCTTTGGACTGCTTTTTTTGGAGCATCAAAGGCACAAATAGTTGAATTCTCTAACGGTGAAAGTGGAAGCTATGTAGTCTAATATTGAAGCAATTCTGGCTGCAGAAAAGCTTGCAGCATGTAGAATCTAATACATGAGACTGACGGTTGCTAATTGTGAAAGCTAGAAGTATAATAGTCCTTTGATGTTTGGTTGTAGCTGGTCATCCATTCCCTTCGACTTGAGAGATGTTTTTCCATTGCTACAACTGCAATAATTTGTACTGGTTTCTTGAGAATAGGTGCTTTAGAGCGTGGAATGTCTAATGTGCTTGTGTATAATATTGACAATCGCTCTTTTGAACTCCTTTGTTGTTTCCAGTTGTTTTTTCACTGTTTAATGTTATGAGCTTGTGAACTGCTATGTGATGATTGCTAGATTGCTACGATGAAGAGTGGGTTATAGATATGTGTATTTTAATGATGAATGTCTCATCTCTCAAGATAGCTCTTTGAATAGGTGTTATGATTTGAATGATTGGACACCGTTGATTGAGTTAAGATCACTTTTCATGAGTTTTGAAGTATTTTGTTACTCTGCTTCTCACGCCACTTGCTGCCACCAATTTACCTGTCATTTTTTTGGAACAAAAACCTGTCATTATTTTTTGGAAAAAAACCTGTCATTTTCATTAACTTATACTATCTGTCGTATTTTGTTCAAACTATTATGCAGCTGCTGATGTTCTATTGTGGAGGGATAGAAGATTTCCGCAGGAATTCTTGGCGGGGTTACAGCTGTATGGTTCCTGTTTGAAATATGTGAATACCACTTGCTCTCTTTCATCTGTCACTCCTTGATAGTTGCTCTTGCTGGTCTGTTCCTATGGTCGAATGCTGCAAGCTTCATTCACAAGTAGCTGCTCAAAGCATAATTTCTTAGATGAATATGCTCGCTTTAGCTTTTGATTCCAACAAATATATGTAAACTACATGCAACGTAAGAAACACAATGTGGATCTCTTGGTATTATGCTGGATGCTACATCGATAGGGTCCTTTCTCTTGATTCAATCATCAGATATGCCTTGAAGCTGCCTGAACACCCATTATTGTCTTTCTTAGGTCTCCACCACGTATCCCTGAAGTGGTTATCCCAGAAGGTCCTGTTTTGCAAGTTGCTTCGAGTTTGACCTATGAGATCAATTGCACTATTGGTTTTCTTCGGGGCGTTGCTTCAGGCAGAGATCTGAAGAAGTTCCTCTGTGTATGTCCAATATTTCACTTGAGCGTTAATCATTTAATCTGGAAAAATGTTCATCGTTTTGCATGTTTTGCTGAGTATCGAATATTTTTCTGCTCAGGTCATTGTCGGGTTGTGGATTTTCTCAATAGTGGGAAGTTGCTGCAACTTCCTGACCCTGTTTTACATAATGAGTAATTCTACTATTAAGCTGCACTCTTTCTTAACCCAAAGACTGTCCTGATTATCATGCTTCTGACAAGCTGATCTTCCATGTTCGGTCTAATTTCTTGAGGATATTTATATGCTGCTGATTCTGCCCAACTTATCTTATTTCGTCACATCTCATGTTTGTCTTGATGCATTATGCTTTCACTAATTCTCCACTTCTAGCTTCATATTGATGTCATAATGCTGAATATTCAGAATGCTCTTTCTTCTAATTATATTTATATTACATGGCTCTTCTTGCTCATATTGTTGTCATATTTTATTTCATATGGAAATGTGCATACTTTCTCTTATTTCTTTTAGTTTCATGCATATATCATGTACTTATTCTGCATAATTCTTGGCATTTCTTCGAATCTCTGGTTTATATCATTTGCTGAATTTTAATGCTGATTTTGCATATTTTTGTGGTTTGTAAGGCGTTAAGTTCTTCTATTTTCATGTTTAGTGTAATATGCTGATTTTTGCGTTACTTATCCAAATTGCCAGCTTTCGTTTTGCTCCATACTGCTCCTTTTCTGTATGAAAAGTATGAAGACCATGTTGACAAGTACGCTGAGAGAGGTATTGGTGAGTTCCACAAGCATTATGAGGTGTTCGAAAAGGTTGTTTTGGCCAAGATCCCTCGGGACCTTTGAAGGGAAAGAAAGATGCTTGAAACCAACACCCCAACCCGATATGGTATTTTGAATGGTGAATGAAAGGGGGATGATCTGTCTTTATTGAGATTGTGGATTTTTATGTCCATTCCCGGATAGATCGTTGTTTTTTCTTAGCCTTCATTCCCTTGCACACAGCGTAGATATTTTTACAGTCCTCCGTGAGAAACCATGCGTTCATATATGGTTCTGTGACTGAAGTTGATCGAATGGTATCTTTGTAATGTGGTTTGTTATTTAGTCTTGTGCATTATCTGGGCTCCTGGCTATTTTATTGGCTTTTATGAAGTTGCTTTAAGGTTAAGGAGAGTTATTAAAGGAGTATTACCCTTTTATAGTTGGATTATGTTGGGTCAAAGTTCTTACCGTTCCGAAATCATACTAGCTGGTTTTATTAAAAAAAAAATCATACTAGGTCAAAGTTGTTTCTGTTTATGATAGTTTTGCTCCCGTTTAATGTGGCATTTCACGCCAAGGTGCTGCCTAACAGTTATCCACGGCTTCACCAAAGTGAGCTAAATAATCAGGAATAAACTAAGCCAAGGCATCATCTGTGCGTTGCCTGCAGCTCAATGAATCAAAATAAGAGTCGCTACCCAATTTCCTGAGTGTGGTTGGCACAGTATACTCTCTTACAGGATAAGAGTGATAAAAGCTGGACATTACCAACTCAGCCTCTACAACTCTCTTCCTGACAGAGATCGTACAGTAAGGGCTACTTTCACAGGCTGACATTTCTTTCTTTTAGTTAATCTTAGTTGCGGCAGATTATTTTACCAGAGGGGTTGTTCAAATTTTTGTATTAATTATTCATATGATGGAAAGATTACATTAGTATAAAAATTGTTCAATTTTATATATGTTTATTCAAATTAATTGTGAAGATTGTTTGAGGATGTACATAAATATTTCTTCGCTAGTATAACCGGACCTCTTGTCACTGTCTAATCCTGTTTCACCGAATTCGGCTAAAAGTGGTATCTGAGGTAGCCTGCTCCCTGCAATTACCTTCTTGATTTGCAATGCCATGAGATAAGGCAAGTGGTCGGAATTAAACATAAGCGTGGCAGTGCATGTTTTCAGATCATAGAAAATTCTTGGTGACCTAATGTTGCGAAGAGAAAAAATATATCAGAAATAAAACGGCTCTCGGTTAGCTTCAGTTCATAATATTCGTTTAGCAACTAACTTATACAGTTGATTTTTTTGATAATTATAGGCACATGGTCTAGGGTGCCACAAGGGTGGGTTGGTAAGAGGGTTCGAACTTAGGACCTTCCGTCCCCTACTTCAGTCCTCACCACTTGGATGTCAATCACTTGACAACTCATACAGTTGATAGAATATACATTTCCACTAAGAGTCTAAATTATAATCTCTTAAGCATCTTGTCCCAAATGGTCTTAGCAGCCACACAAGTAGGATATGAGGTACCTCAATGCGCACCTGCCTGAGGACTTTGTGTAGTCTGCTAATGCGAGCAACCCAAAGAGAATGTCCACACGCTCTGGTAATTTTAAGTTTAATTAAGATTTTACTTGCCATTCTTTTCCCAAGTAGAGGATGCAGCAAGATGATACATAGTACTTGTAGAATAATATTTTTACTATATCAATGGACATCAAGGCCGTAAGATCAAATTTTACCTTAAAAGTGTAATCTGCCTAGTGATCTAAACGAGTCAACAAGACAAACTTGTTTCAGTTCCATCCAACTGCAAGAAGGTAGTAATTTGCTAAAACTCACCAAGATAACAGAACAAATGGGGGTGGAGGTAAACTAAGCTAGCGATATCCGATGATCCTATACCAGAACATGTTTCTCTTTCCATCATAGTACCTTCTTGGAGCCTTGATCAATCAATTTGCTGCACTTACACATACCTTTTCATGAGAATTGCATTACCCTAAAGGTCCAAGCCAAGAGCTTAGACTTGCCCACTTCCTTGGGAATTAAAGTGGGGAACCATCGAGTTTGCATGTTATATGTAAGAATGGGCATGACTAACCATGTAGCTAACTTGAACCCAGTGACGGAGGGAGAGGGGGATAGGGGTACAGCACACCCCAACTTTGCTAAATTACACAAAATTATGATGTAATTTTTTTTTAGATTTTTTTTGATAAAAGACCCCCTAACTTTTTATAATTTTGTCCATGCCCCCCTCAACTTCAATTTCTGTCTCCGCCCCTACTTGAACCTAGTTACAAGAGGAAAAAAATCTTTGCTTCCCGTTAGCCTTCCTCATAATGTTATTGAAGTGATTATTGTCCATCCTACCTCCAAACAAAAAATTTTAGGTACATCCTAAGGTTGTTTTTAACCCCATACATACTTGATTCAGAGCTCAAGGCTATAGATTTCTATGTGCATATATTCTTCAAGGGGAGGATTGTGAATTTCTTAAATCTCATAACCTAACCTCTGGTTTGACGAAGCTTCATAATACAACCTTCATGATATTGATCTACTACATTGAGGCCTTGACCAGGAGAATAAAGTCATCTAGAAATAATAAATGGGAGAGCCAAGGACTTTTCTTCTCAACATTAACTAGTTTCCAAACTCTAATTAAGACAAGCTTATCATAAGCAACAAAACGTGCCATCTAGCCTTATTACCATGGTAGGAAATGGTCTACAAAGTTTCTCTGTTCCTAGGTATTTCATAGTGATTGTGAACTGAGTTTATCACCAAAATTGAGATAATATCACATGATAAGGACCTCCAGAGCGTATCATAGACCTCCTCCATATCAGTCTTTGATGTATTTCCTTTTTTTTTTCCTTCCTTTTGATATGGTAGAGCTTCTTGTAAAACAACCACATATTAGAGATGTGACAACCAGGAATAGAACTGGTTTGTGAGGGGGAACAATGAAAGGCATAAGGAATTTTAGTCTATAGGCTTTAGTTTTTCTAAAATGTTTATAGCACACATTGCACACCAAGCCCAGTGCAAAGCTTGAACTTCTGAAGGAGAACAGTTGGGAAACCAACAGAGCTAGGTGTCTTGTAGGAACCCGTATACATGAGAGTCATCTAACATCAACACTACTCATTGATCTGTCAAGGAGCTGATTCTATTCTTGTTTAAAAGGAGGGAAGGAATGAAAGCCAAGGGACTGGGAACTCTATGGTTTCATTGAATAACTTCTGATGAATGGATTTTTTTTTATAATTATAAAACTTTATTCATGTAAACCAACCAAAAATCATAATGTATCAAAGCAGTACAATTACGGGTACTTTCCCCACCCCATACCCAAGGCCTGCCTCATTGAAACCTCTATAGCCAAAACCCAGTGGGAAAAAAGACTATAGAGGAAAAAGAGTATAAGACACCTGGGCTTACAACACATACCACACTTATAAGTATAACATTTCCTTCGTTAGATTCACCGAATGAAGAAAAATCTTATATGGAATGGGAAAATCTGACCACCAGCTCATAGTCCATCGTCATACCCCTCCATTCACATTATTAACAGCCTTTTCAACCGAGGGAGATTGGTCCCTCAATACTGCGTCGTTCCTCATGCTCCAAATACTCCCCACACCATAGAAGACTTCTGGTGAATAGATATAATCATGAATACAAAATTAAGCATCATGATCAATCCATTGGAGCATATGAATTTAGTTTTTAATTCTCCTAATTAATAGCACCACCCTGACCAACGAAAAAGCAAATGAAAGGACATGATGAAAAAGGCCAATTCGCCTAACTCCTAACTCAGGTAAGAAGAAGATGACCAGTTCCGCATTTCTGTAGTCATGCTCGTGCTTGTCAAAAAGTTTCAGTTTCAAATGGTAGATGCGGCGATATCTTCAATATGTTCCCAACAAAAACTCAACCGCATAATTGTTGGAATTAGCGTATAGTGTATAGAAGTGTTTAGTTTTACAGCGATGATGTAAACTGTAAGTGTTATTCTTTTATTCATGATAGCAAGGAGAGTATAAATAAGTACAGCCCTAGCAAACAAACTAGAGAGAAAATCTTTAACAACAATATTCTATCTTTATCTTCTGTTAAGATTTTCTATAACAGATTTTGTTTATTCTAATAACCTGTTGATTAAAATAAACAACGTGGGTTTAAACACTAAAATCCCAATAACTCCATAATCCAATACCCCCCTCAAGCCGTAGGCAAGCAAAGGTTGCCCAGGCTTGACTTGTCAGTGTAACTCATGCCCATGCGGTAGCTGCCGAGCATATTGAACTCCTGGTAACACCTTGGTCATCATGTCAGCCAGTTGTGTGGAGGTATGTGTATAAGTAATGTCAACTAACCCTTGTTGTATCTTGTCCCGGACAAAATGACAATCAATCTCTATGTGTTTGGTACGCTCATGAAAAACCGGGTTACGTGCAATATAAATAGCAGACTGATTATCACACTTGACAGGAACCGGTGTGATATTCGGAACCCCAAGCTCATGCAACAAGCGTGTGAGCCAAGTCAATTCAGCAGTAACCCGTCGCAAAGATCTGTATTCTGCTTCAGCACTGGAGAGAGAAATAGATCCTTGTTTCTTCGTTTTCCAAGAGATGGGACTGTCACCAAGAAAGATATAATATCCAGACACGGATCGCCGTGTGTTAGGACAAGCAACCCAATCAGAGTCACAATAAGCGTGGAGAGCAAGAGAAACCTGCTGGGTTTTGGCGAGAACAATACCATAATTGATCGTCCCTTTGATGTAACATAATGCATGCATAGTAGCTTCCATATGCAAATCACTAGGCCACTGCATAAACTGACTCAGCACCTGAACTGTAAAACTGATATCAGGCCATGTGTGAGTCAGATAATTAAGTTTGCCAACCAAACGGCGATAAGAAGTGGGATCAGCAAGAAGGTCACCATCATCAGCACGCAGATGCTTACCCACTACCATCGGTCCCTTGGTGACCCGTAAATCATGACACGGATAATCTGCGAGTAGCTCATTGCAAAACTTCCGCTGAGAAAGAATAAAATCTCCATTGTAGGGAATAAATTCAATGCCCAAGAAATAATGGAGCGTGCCTAAATCCTTAATACAAAAATTAAGATCCAAGGCACGCTTGATATCATCAATCTCCGGTTGATGAGCTCCAACGATCAACATGTCGTCCACATAAACAGCTACAAATATCTTCCCTATAGCGCCTTCTTTATGGAACAAAGAATAATCATTCTTGGATTGGACAAAGCCAAGTGTATGGAGGAAAGTCGCCAACTTGGAAAACCACTGACGAGAGGCCTGCTTAAGGCCATACAAGGATTTCTTCAGCCTGCAAGCTTTGTTAGTCCCAGTAACCTCGAGACCCTGGGGAAGACGCATATATACTTCTTCATCAAGATCACCATGAAGAAAGACATTGTTCACATCGAGCTGATTAATGAACCAGCCTTTGTGGAGAGCAGCAACAACAAGAGACCGAATAGTAGTTAACTTAACTACCGGAGAAAAGGTCTCATGATAATCAAGCCCATGTCATTGGGTGAACCCCTTAGCAACGAGACGCGCCTTGTAACGCTCCAATGTATCATCAGATTTAAGCTTAACCTTATAAACCCACTTGCATCCGATAACTTTCTTCCCACGTGGCAAGGTGACAACATCCCAAGTCTCATTTTCTTCTAAGGCCCGTAGCTCTACTTGCATTGCTGTCCGCCAATGATCATACAAAACTGCGGCTTGGTAATTAGGTGGCTCATGCAAAACATAATCAGTGGAGAAGCAACAGAAGGCTGAGAGGAAAACAACGCAACAGACCGAACCGGGGTAGTCTCTGTCAAGGTGACACAATGAGGAAGACGATTCACAGACAAGTGTCCAGCACGATAAACCCGTTCGTCAAGAATATCCTGAAAAGAGGCGTTGCACGCATAATCTGCGAGATAACCAGGTTTATGGGACACCCGACTAGAACGACGCAGACCAGGCGCATAAGATATGTCAGACTCCTGTGTATCATGGGGAACAGGTGAAGAAATATCATCAGGACGTGGTGAAAGCTCGTGATCGTCGTCAAACAAGGCAGGAGAAGAAACAGCACGAACATCAGGTTCGCCCATCAAACGGTGTGGCTGCATGTTACTGGTTTGATAAGGGAAAACATGCACATGAAACCGAACATCTCTGCAAACTTCGACAACCTTGGTTTCCAAACTCAGTACCCTATACCCTTTCTTCCTTGGATCCTCACCAAGGAATACACATGCTTCTCCACACGAATCAAACTTACTCTCTTTGGGCCCCACACGGGTTTTATAGCATAAACACCCAAAAGGTCTGATTTCTGTATATGACGGTTTACAGCTATATAAACCCTCATACGACGTCTTGCCATGCAGTGCTTTGGTGGGAAGCCGGTTAATCAAGTACGTAGCATACAAAATGCACTCTCCCTAGTAGACCAAAGGAACACATGACTGAAAAAAACTGCTCAAGCTGTCTCTAAGAGATACTTGTGCTTACGTTCGGCAACTGCATTCTGCTGGGGTGTATAAGAGCATGTGGTCTGATGTACAATGCCTTCGTTTGAGTAAAAAGATTTCCTTTCATTAGAACTACCCAGTTCCTTTGCATTATCTGTGCGGACCACCCGAATTTTTGCATCAAATTGACGCTCCACCATTCTAATAAAATTTACCACTGCTTCCCACAAGATACCCTTTTGTGGGATAAGCGTACCCACGTGGTGCGAGTAAAATCGTCAACAAAGCAGACGAAGTACCTGAAGTCGTTGTATGTAACTGTATTAAATGGGCCCCAAACATCAATGTGTAACAACTCAAAGGGCCGACTTGTTTTACTTATTGATTGTGGGAAAGGTAAACGCTGAGCACAAGATTGTAACAATATCACATGCATAATTTAAAGGTAAATCCATTTCCTTTATTAACCAAGAAAAACAAGTTTCCTAAAAGGCACATGTCCAAGCCTAACATGTAACTCTAGCACTTGTGGACTTATTTTATTCTGAGAAAGAATAGACTGGACTTGTGGACTTTTAGCACCGGGTGACTGGACTTGTGGACTTATAGCTTCAGGAGAAGAAACGGGCTGGCCCTCCTCTGTCGAAGCTGTTAAACCAACACGCCCCCCCGGTCCACGGAGTTGATGTAGCCCAGTCGATCACGGCCCACAGCGCTCCAGCCCAGACTATCTCGTCCAGATATCTCTGCCCACCGGTTGAACGACGCCGCTTCAAGGACAAACAGACCATCCCTGTTCTTCCCAATCTTGCTACTCCTCTCAGTACGGCCCTGAATATGAGCACCAGAAGCAGTAAAAATCAGTGTACATTCGAACTGGCGAAGCAGCTTTGAGACTGATACGAGGTTGAAGGTAAAATTTGGCACATATAAAACTCATCTGAGCTTCGCATACGACCCGAGATGCACATCTCTGACGAGGTTCACTACCTGCATACTCCCGTCAGGTAAAACCACTTTCTTCTCATCCTTCAACCTTTGCCAATTCTCAAACAAACATTCGGCACCTGACATATGATCGGTTGCTCCTGAGTCGAGCAACCAATCCCCTTTGAACGATTCACCAATAATTACTCATAAAGCATAGACGATTAGTGAATGCGTAATTAGGGTTACTATTACCTGCAAAATTGCAATGGTCAACTGTTGCTTCTGTGTTCTTCTCGGCGCTTTGGTTTCTGATGAGTTCCGAAATCTGTTGCAACTGTTTCGGAGTTAAACCTTCACCCTGTGTTTCTTCATTGCTGCTCTGAATTGAATTCTGAACCGCGTGCGCAAAAGTTTTTTTCCTGCGAGCTAGAACATTGTCCCGCCCGTGAATCTGGTAGCAATCGGCGGCAACATGTCCCGATTTCTTGCAATGCGTATAGGTTTGACGCTGAAAACACTCATCATATCCATGCCCTAGCTTCTTGCAGTATGTGCACTGTGTTTTCCTCTTGTCGAGCTTTCTGGTTGTGTTTCTGGAATTATCTGCAATTCCGGTTGACTGACTGTAGAAGGACATGGATTCTTCTGTTGAAAAACTCTTGCCCCTTTGCTCTTCCTCTTGAACGATGAGGGCAAAAGCCTCCTCTAAACTGGGTATTTCCTTCATTGCCAATATCTGGCCTCTGATGGATAAGTATGTGCGATCTAAACCCATCAGAAACTGAATGAGTTTATTCTGTTCTTCTTGCTTCTTGATGGACTCCTTAACTCCACACGTACAACCAGCACAGGAACACTTTGGTGGAGATTGAGCTAAGTCGAGTTCTTCCCATACTCATTTTAATTTTGTAAAGTATTCACTAACACCTTCATCGCCTTGCTTAATTTCTGCAAGTTCACGTTTCAGGTTGTGAATAACAGCCAGATTGGTGTGCTCGAACCGCCGTGACAAATGTTCCCAAAGCTCTTTTCGATCGTCACAAAAACGCACACTCTGCGCGATGCTTGGTTCTAATGCCGTCTTGAGCCATGAAAGAACAAGGGAGTTTGACCGTTCCCAAGCACTGAAGCGTATAATATCGTATTCATCAGGTTTGCTAATTCTTCCTGTAACAAATCCGTATTTGTTTTTAACCTTGAGTGCGGTTGTCATATCCCATTTCCACCCCAGGAATCCCGTGCCGTTGAACTTGGACACTAAACTCAAACCCGGGTTCTCCGCTGCGTGAACATACAACGAATCGTTAACGTCAATCGTGGTGGCTGCCGACGGCTCTGTAACCGACATCTTGCCCTTGTCCGCGCCTTTGTCTCCTTCTGCCATTGCTGAAAAAGAATACAACAACTAAGGATCGACTTCTGCTCTTGATACCATGTTGGAATTAGCGTATAAGTGTATATAAGTGTTTAGTTTTACAGCGATGATGTAAACTGTAAGTGTTATTCTGTTTTATTCATGATAGCAAGGAGAGTATACATAAGTACAACCCTAGCAAACAAACTAGAGAGAAAATCTGTAACAACAATATTCTATGTAACAGCAATATTCTATCTTTATCTTCTGTTAAGATTTTCTATAACAGATTTTGTTTATTCTAATAACCTGTTGACTAAAATAAACAACGTGGGCTTAAACACTAAAAGCCCAATAACTCCATAATCCAATAATAATCGGATCAACACATCTAGTGCTAGAACTTTATAATTTGATGATTATTATTTTTCGACATAGTGAAATGTGTTCAACATCACAATCGACATAATTTAGTACTGCTATGAGTTTTATATCATCAAAAGCATGATTTCGACCAGATATTACAAGGGAAAGTAATTATACGTTACCTTTTCATTTTTCATCAATATCTAAGCTCGGGATGAGTTAACCTAACTCTTACTCTGATCCCGAATGCCAACGGGATCATGAAAAATTGTTTACTTCATAATATTACCGTATCGGCACGCGGTTAATCAATCCTCGAACATTTCCCGGTCCAGGAATTCCGAATACTATAGCTCCGCGAGAACGGCTACAGATGAAATGCAGAGATTTCGCTGGCATTACATCCATAACAAATCTCGTTGTGAAATGCAGGTCGAGGTACATGGACAAACTCGAGTCTCGAGATCCTCTATTTGAGGAAGCCTTATGAGGAAAGAATCACAACTAGCCTATTCATCACAAACTAATAATTTTTAGTGCGAAAATAACGAATCTAAGTTTGCAAGTATCGGAACTCTAACCATCAAGCGAGAGCACTACCAATGGCAATGTGTGGAAGTGTTTGATCTTTGAGGAACTTACAGATACAGAGCAATTTTCCATCGGTAAGTGCGTTAGAACGAAATTAGAACTCACCAGTTGACAGGATACCAGAATGAGTTCAATCTGCGCTGGAATCCTTCTGTATTTTCCAACACATATGAAACGAAGTGATCATTTAACTTCGAGAAAGATAAAGACAACATGACAGCATGTGCGGGCAGGATCCTGCTATTCGACTTCGGTGGTGCACGCTATTCGACGGTGATGCTAATCTCATCATATTGCATTCTAGTCTGCTTGTGTTTTGTTGTGTGCTACTATGTTATTTAATTTGTGAAATATTTGGTTTGTGATATCATGTCACAAATTTTTTTATTTGAAGGTTTCGCTCGGAAAGATCTCTGTCCCTTTCCTCAAAATGAAAAATACACACACAAACACAAAATATAATCATTTCAATTCCTAATTTCCTAGGCAAACACCCGGAACCTCTTCTCCCATCATGACTATAGGTTTGAATCCCATGTAAAGCTTTCTCTTGTCTATTTGTAAACAATTTTAGATTCTTTTTTTAGTTATCAATATTTCTGAGCTCTTCTCATTCGCTCACGGGTCGATCTCATTATGTTCCTTAATTCTTCAATGCGGGTCATCTTCTCTTTCTCCAGGTTCGAGCTTACAGCTCTTCGTAAATTGTAATCACCAGCTTCTTTCTAGCCTATCTCAATCGTTCCTTTCATTTTAAAAACATCAGCGACCGACAAAGTTGTGAAACAAATGATATTGGTTTTACGGAATATATCTGTATGAATTATGAACAGGGGAGGTATTCTCAAAACTAAACTAGCCATATTCGCAGCTCCAGCTACAAACGATGCATCTACAAGTGAAAGCGCAATGTACATTTGACAAACACCAATTGTTTACAAACACCGATCGGGTGTACTTGCCAAATAGCCGCGAAACGTCTCAAGAAAAATTTCTCTAGCATAGTTTGCTTGAAGCTCAGTTGCCAACAGAGAGCAAGACCAATCATCTTCGGCGTCTGTGTGTAACTAAATCAGGGTTTCCTTTTTTCATCATAGCGACAAATTCATCATAGTTGATTCTTCCATCCTGAAATACACAGGGTAAGAGCAAGAACATGAAGTATCTCAGATATAATTCTGGCGACTTCTGTCAAGAAAGTGGGTCTTCATATCACAATACATCAGGATATAAAGGAACCAAATTAAGCATTCATGATTCAACTATACGCACACATTCAATAAACAGAAGATGGGAAGAAGCATACGTGGTCGGTGTCAACTTCTGCAATGATTTCCTTTATTGTTTTTTCATCCCCCATATTGTACTTCTTCAAGGCTTGCTCCAATTCTTCTGTTGTAATGTACCTGATTGCGATAACACAGAAGAAGCATAACATGAACATCCAATTAATGGGGAAAAGTCGATTTAAATTGACCAAATATCTCAGTATAACAACACTCGTCGAAAGGCCTTTGTACAGTCAGAATAAGAATCAGTACCCGCTGTTGTCCTCATCAAAATATTGAAATGCTTTGAAAAGGTGATCATGCTTTTCCATCCGGTTCATGTGCATTGTAGCAGTGATAAACTCCATGTAGTCGATTGTTCCATTGCCATCCACATCAGCCTGGAAACATGTATATGTTTTGCAGCTCGCAAGTTTAAATCACTTGGTAGTCATATTGCCATAAACCAGAAGATAATGAAGTCTTTCATCTTCCGAATTCCTAGAAGTACACAACAAAAAAGCAATGAAGCATAGAAAGATCCATACTGCTTCCATCAGTTGTCTGACTTCAGACTCGGTGAGTTTGGTTCCAAGTTTAGGTAAACCAGATTTCAGCTCATCGTAGGTGATTGTTCCACTGTTGTCAGTATCTATTGATTTAAACATTTCCTTTAAGCCCACAATTTCCTCCTCAGAAAGATTCTCAGCAATCACCTGCACAAGAGGTAGGAAGTGAACTACAAGTTTCAGACGACAGCTAGGACAAAGCTTGTTCTATATAGAGGCTACAACAACAATACTCACCCTCAAAGCTACTTTTTTGAGCTTGTTCATTGCCCTGAATTGCTTCATCCTTGATAAGACAGCTATGTCAAGTGGCTTATCAGAAGCATCACCACCTTCCTTCATCCAAGGATGATCTGCAAAAAGATTCAAATCACCACTCTTTAGAGAATGCTCATTTACTAATCAGTTTTTTAAATACAACGGCTGGAAGCACAATTAACTTTACTCTTCGTGGTGAAATGCAAAACTGAAGTGAAATGTTGAATTTAATACACTGCGTGACTAGTTTATCTGCTATATTATCCGCTCATTGTACAGCACTTGGTCCTTCTTCCACAATGTTCAGAATTGATTGATATTAGAAAAGGAACTCACTTAAAACTTGAAGTGCTGAAAGTCGATCCTTTGGGTCCTGTCTTAACATCTTTTTGACAAGATCTTTGGCACTGCTTGATATTGATGGCCAAGGATCAGATGAGAAATCAAGATGCCCTCGTAAAATGGAGTCAAATATACCCTGCTCATTCTCTTCCAGGAAACAGAAAAGGCAAATTGTGAGGGAACAGAACCGCACACACATCATAGGGGCAGTAAACAACACAAGCTTATGCAAGTCCATCAGAGACTACACTACATACCTCCCCAAAATGGTGGAACTCCACTGAGTAGTATGTACAATATCACCCCAGCACTCCAAATATCAGCCTCAGCACTATACTTTCTACAGAGAACTTCAGGAGCTACATAGTATGCACTTCCAACAAGGTCTTTGAACACATCTCCTGCAACCATATGATGGACACTAGTTCAACACCTCATGTACAAATTTGCAAAACTTATTCATTCAAAAAGAAAGATAATCACAAGAGGCGTCTAAATTATGCAGTTTGATTCTTCCATCAATGTAAACTGGTTCATCAGAACAATCACAATTATTCTGGAACAGCCACTAAGGCAAGGCAACTAAAAAGATTTTGAAAAAGCAAATGCTAGTTGAACCTTATAGCTAAAGCGACTTCAACACCTCCCATTTTTTCTTTTTCTGAACAAACTTAACTTTATATGAAAAAATAGGCAACCATACACTCTTCGCTGTCATATCACTCTTAGCAAAAGCTTATGCCACAAGAACCTTAGAACGCTAATGTGACTGTACATTAGCAAGTGCAAAATAATCGAGCCACTAGATACCTTCCCACGCTCATAAGATCCAAAAAGCAAGGACGCCGATTACTAGTTAGATTCCTTTCTAGTTAGTATTCCAATTGTTGATGTGTTCCAGACAACTAACAATTAAAATTCTCGGCCGCAAGCGCAAACGAGATAAAACCCGACCTAGATAG
>CM041779.1:21829415-21866048 GCA_023374045.1 Limonium bicolor | reverse complement strand
CTGCACACCAACAATAATCCCAAGGTAATGATAAAAACTTCTTATAATTCATTTTATATAAATGTTTTCCTAACTCATGTGTCATTATCTCCTTAGTCAAAGTTCATGTATATATTTATATATTTCTTAGGTTTAAAATTACCAATTTATAACCTATGCTTCTATGACTATATTTAATATATACCTTAAATACTTAAAAACCTTATATTATGTCATAAGTAAGAGTATTAACCTTGTAAGCTTTAATTGATTGATTTCCAACAGATCTCAGTCTCGACCTATATTACCAAGATGAGAATAATTCAGTTTAAGAACATAAACAAGGGTTTAACCCATGTTTTAAGGATTTATGACTTAATATAAGCTTACCCTTGAAATCTCTTGTAAGATGTTCGTTGGTGGGTTTTGGCTGATCAAAATAAGCTAAAATATCCTTCATTCCATTTATGAAAAGATAGAGAAAATTTAGTTAAAGATGGGGTTCCAAAACCGGCCAAAATGGAAGAAGTGGTAAAAATAACTTTAAAGTCTCATTTTGTACCTTAAGCCTTGGAAAGGACTTTCCTAGCTTCTTATATGCTTACTGCCAAATTTTTTCCTTCAAGAATGCTTGATGACAGCCTTGGTTGAAAGATATTGATGGTTAGGAATACTCCTTAGGTGATTTGGAAGTGAAAGATGGAATTTTGAAGGTGTTTCGGTTATTTGGTGTTAAGTTATCATGAATGAGTTTTGTGTTCTTGATCAATAAAAAGGGAAGAATATGATGTTTATGCAGGTGGATGGGGACAGCAGCAAGGAGATAGGAGGGAGTAACAGAGAATGAGATATTTACTTAATTAAGTGTAAAGTAACTTAATGATGACTTTTCCTTACTTCTTCTTATTATATGAAAGCGGGCACATTAGTAGTGAGTCACCTCTCTTTTTCTGCCTCTTTTAGATATTTAGGGGTCATGTTACCATTGACTAAGCAAGGAAGACTTAAGGCTTAATTTGACACTATTTGAGTACTATTCATAATTAGTGCCCAAATTTCTAATTTTTTTGTTAATTCTTTGAATTAGGCTTCCTAATGTGATACTAAGTAGTAAAAATGATGATTAAGGTGTATACTAGGTCAATTAGCCATTCAAAACTCATTTGTAAGACAATTTCAAAAAAATGTGCTTTAAGGAGTTTTAAAGCACATCTTGTGTTTTAACTTATTTTTGAGCTTGGTTTTCTTTGGTGATTGTTCTAACATGCTATTTAGCATATTAATAAGGTCTAGGGATGAACTTTGGGCCCTAATCAAAGTAACACAAAGTCTTAGGCAAGTATTTGCACAAATTGTCATTATGGTGTTATATTGTTTTTCTATGGTTATAAGGTGTTTACAATGTTTCTAAGGCACGTTTTAGCCTTATTATATCATAATTGATTTTTATTTAACATATTAAAGTTTGGGGTATTTCAGGCAAACATAAAAGAAGGGAAAATTCACAATATACCCCTTTTTTCTTTCGTAATTCACAATATACCCTGTTGTTTTCGTAATTCAACTTTAAACATGCTTAAATGTTGTCAAAAATTGATTAAACTTTACATGGACGATGCTAAAGTGTTATATTTTGGTCCAATATCAAATTTGAAGTTTTTTAAGCTCATATGTGACATGTGGACCCAATGAACATGTCACAATTTTTATTGGGTCCCATAGGTCACATGTGAGCTTAAAAAACTTCAAATTTGATATTGGATCAAAATATAACACTTTAGCAACGTCCATGTAAAGTTTCATCAATTTTGGACAATATTTAAGTATGTTTAAAGTTGAATTACGAAAATCAACAGGGGTATATTGTGAATTATGAAAGAAAAAAGGTCTATATTGTGAATTTTCCCTAAAAAGAAAGGTAATTTTGTTCAGATCTCTATTAGTCCATTCTCAAGAAATATTAGTAAAAGAGAAAAAAACTTACTGCTGCGCTCTTACTCGGAAAAAAATACACAAAACCCCACTGGACAAATAGGAAAGTGAACCTAGTACGACACTCCCAGCAGTAAATTCAGCCTTATTATCATTTTTTTCATTCTTTTTCTTTCATATTTCCTTATTTAACAAACTATTAATTTAAATACTTGATTTAATCAATGTTTAATTTGTAACGATATTATAATATATTACTTTTATATGTTTTTATATATATATATATAAATTATGATTTATGGTAATTATTTATAATTAAATTTAGAGTCTCCGGGTATTTGACAAATACCCGTTATTGATATCTGTAGGCTATGAATTTGTAAACGAGGACTAGTAAAGTTGATTGAGTGCTTTGGTTGGAGTGAATCGTAGCCAAATATAAGGTACTACGTTCACTAATTTTTGTTATATTTATAATGATGAATTTTCACGTGGATGTGAATTTTATGTGTGAACATTGTTTGAGATTAAAGTGTTGAGTGTTAGTGATAATTGCATTTTCTTATGTGAGTGAATTATTTTGTAATGGATATCGGAGATTATTTAAATATTCTTTCTAAAAGAGATTGATGGAAAAATTGTTATGAGATCATATATAAAAAGAATTATGTAACCTTGACGATTTATCACACATATATTTTATGGCTGTATAAGTGGGTTTTGATTGATTAAATGGTGAATAATGATAATTATAAATAATTTTAAAGAGAAGAAAACCATGGTGCATGTGGACCGTATTAGGACACATGAATGAGATAATAAATACAGACCGCATTAGGACGCATTACTATGAGATACTGTAAGCGCATTAGGATATAGTTAGCCCTATTTCTACTGGGGGGTGTGCACACTTAAGGATTTAGTGACGAGACTGGATTCCGGCTACGTGTTGGGGTCCAGGTTACAGTTGCGTGTTGTAACCAAAAGTGCAAAAGATTATTTTATCCCGACTGCGCGTTGGGACAAGGAAGATAACTAAATTAACTTGGCTGATATATTGATGAGTTTGGATTCCCGGCTACGTGTAGGGATTCGGGTTACAGCAGCGCGTTGTACCCAAAGAATAAAACAATTAAATTAAACTGTATATTATGTTCTTTAGTTTGTTAAGAATCATACATGAAATCTTCAAGAGTGTTATGGAATGATAGTTTGTTTGTTATGTTATTATTGTTAAAAATGATTTACAAAGAGAAAATGTTTTTTAGCTTACTCAGTTTCTTTGACTTTATGGTGGCTCTTTGTATGTTTGTTTGGATTTCTGCCACATGTGTTGATGATGTGCGTGGGGTTTTAGGAAGACGACTCCACATAGGCTAGTTATTTATAATTGAATTTTAATTTCAAACTTTGAGACTTCTACAGTTGTAAGTAATTGTTATTATGGACATTGGACTTTCTTATCAAAATGAACGATTTAGTTATTTAGTTAGTTGTCTAGGCCTTAGCACTTGTTTCTTTGCGAGTGTGGTAGTAATACTACAGATTAGGCTTTAATTCTGCTGCTATATTAAATTAATTTTTTTGAATAATTGATTAAATAAAAGGCTAGAAAATCCAAGGTGTTACAGTTTAGGGATTTGGATGGAGTGAGCTGAGATCGACTTCATTCTCTAGCAAGGCTTGAGTTACTACTTCACCATGAACCAATCCTTGGTTCACTAGTTGAATTTCATCTATGGTGATAAGGATCATTCTAGGGATATCAATATTCTGGAAGATCAACCTTATGTTATGGGCACTCACAACATGCTTTCGTTGACTGCGTGTGGTGATGTTGTGGGTGAGGATGATGTGATGTTTCATGTCCCTCTCTGTCATGGTGTTAGTGGGAAACTTTCGCATTGCCCCTCCTCCAATCTGGCCTGCCTTCCAACCTGCTTTACTTCCAAGAGATGACTAATCCGTCTCCTTGGGAACCACTAACCTTCCTGTCTACAACTGGAAGGTGTGAGCTATCCAGATCAGGTAAGGATCGTTGTCATCATCTTGAAGTGGCCCTATGTTCCTTATATGCTCCTTCAGGAGTTCAGGGTAGCAGGGGTTTGTTCGTGTGAACATCTCCAACCAACCCTGAAATGGGAGCATCTCAACGATCACTTCCAGCTCGTGCTCTATTAGCCATTGAACATCCATAATCTTTGGTAAGACTGGGAGAGATTGATCTCCTACGTTGGTTGCCTTCAATGACACTGGCTCTTTTAACTTCAACTTTGCCACTCTTTGTATGTCCGCTTTGAACAGTTTGATTGCATGCTTCTTTTTCTCTTGGAAGAGTGCTTTTAGCTCTTCCTCTTTACCTTCCACCAATTTTCTTTTACCCTTGGCCTCTCTCAGCCTCTCTCGTTCATTTTCCAGGCTCACGATTGGCGAGGTATCCTTAGGATTGGCCTCACGTTCCTCTGACTGGTCCCTGATAGCTGAGGGACTAGTCGTTAAGCGGTTGTCGGAGTCTACGACTACTATCTTCTGTTCTTCTGTCTATCCTTCGTCTCCCTTACGCTCTTTTTTGGATTTCCTCACCTTTTTCTGGACTCTACTTTACCTCACCTTTTCATACACCCTTCAAGTGCTATTTCAAGCACTTGTTGCATCTTCTCCCTCTTTCTATTCCTCTTTGTTGCTCAACAAAAGTTATTGCTCATAAGGTGAACCCATGTTGCTCTGATCTTATCCTCAAGAAAAGTTATGAAATAACTAAAACCATCAAGAGTTTTCTGTTTGTAAGGATCCCATACATCTATATCGACAAGTTCACACATATCAGAATTTCTCATTGATTTCTTTAGAAAGCGTAAACAGTGACTTTGACTTTTACCTCTACAACAAGACTCACAAACAAATTGCCTTTTACACATTTTTCTATCCACTAAATCCAACTTTTTTATCTTTTCAACTGGCGAATGCCCTAACGTGTGATGCCACAAACTCAATTCATCTTTACATTTGAAACCAAAAACTAAACCTCTATAATTAGAAACATACTCAATACATCAAGCATCATGCCTTTGACATCCAAGATCCAACAAGTATAGACCAGAAATTAGTCGCCCAATCTGCCTTTCATATGAAAGGTTACAATCTTGAAAAACGCAACAACGATAGTCAAACAAAAAACTTCCATTCATGTCCAGTGATAATTTAGCCATGGAAATTATCATGTCATCTAACCTAACAGTTCCCATGTATTTGACTAACACTGGGTGACCATTTGGCATGCCCACAATATGAGCATGTTCAAAAATTTTGTATTCGTTAAATTAAGTCAAGTCACAACACATATACTGGGTAGCACCAATATCCAAAACTTAGACAGAATAATATTTCTTGAAAATCTCATGAGCTAGCATAGGTATTGGTATCCATGTAGTTTAAATTTATATGCTCAGGTAGAGTCATACCTACGAAGTTGCAAGATAAGGTGCTATGTGACTCTTCTTAGTCTCAAACCTTCCCAAGAAACACAAGATCTGATCCAGCTCTACGGCTGTGTATATTTTCTGATTCTTGTCCTAGACGCTGTCTTTGTAACAGTAGCGCCAATTGCGCCCTTCCTATGTTTCCCAAATGACAATTGGTATCTATAAACTAAAAATACTTTCTAAAATTTTTGTTAAAATATGTTTAGATTTAAAATCAAATTTACAAAATTTATAGTAGAAAAATTAAGAACATTTTGATGTTGAGTTGGAGAGAGTAATAATAATAGTACTCCCTCCGTTAATTAATATCTGTCGTTTTATGATGTGATTCTTGTTCAAAAATATCTGTCATTATAGTTTTTTGACACACTTCTTTCCACTTGTATCCCTACTATTTAATATAAAAGTAATTATTATCTAAATGGAAAAGTAAAAAGTAGGGGCACATGCGTCATTGTCCTACTTTTCTTAATAAGTGTGCAAGTTTCTAAAATGACAGTTATATTGAATGAGAGAGTATCATTTTTGAGATTGAGATTTTGGTTCGGCTACAGGTTCGGTATCTAGGCTTTAGACGCCCTGAGCCGAGATTTAATTCCGAAGGCTCCGACAATCAATATAAGTGTTCCATTGCTGAAACGGGTAGAAGACTTTTGGTGGAAGGCGAGTATCTCGTTGAGAGAAGAAAGGAAAGGACGCAGAAAACAAAGTGTCGCCGGGTGAGAGAGAATAACACCGAGATACAGAGAGCGCATAGCTAGGGTTTAAGCCAATGGCTGAGCACGAGGAACAGAAGAGTGAATCATTCATGGAGAAGATGTCCGACAAAATCCGCGGCCACGATTCTTCCTCTGATTCCGATGATGACAAGAAGTCTGCGTCGGAGTCGAAGCCGAAGGTTTATCGGCTTTTTGGAAGAGAGAAGCCTATACACCATGTACTCGGTGGTGGCAAACGTATGACTTCTGATCTTGCCCCGGTTAACTAAAATCTTAGTAACTTTTTCTTTATTAGACATCTAGTCTGCATTTTTGCTTCAGATGTTTGGTGTCCTGATCTGTCGTTTTGGTAACTACTTATTATTGCTGCTTTGTTGCTTACAGTTTGCTACGTCTCTTCCAATTTTTAGTGCTTAACTTACGAATCAGTTTGATTTCGAGCATGTTATTTTGACCGGTCATCAAAACATGATTGATTGGAAAGAATCCTCAGGTTTATGCTTTTGCTGCCTGTATTGTGCCGTACGCCATAGTTGCTCGCAGATCTGGTGAATACCACGACTTTGCATATTTTATCCTAGTAAATTATTTGTTTTTACTCGATGTTGATTGCTTGTCGAAGTCCTATCCTTATTATCGTGATTCGTGAACTATGTCGTGTGCTTGTTTTGCGCTTGGGCTCCGTGTATTTTTTCTCGATGTTGATGTTTTGCTCTAGTTCGATCTTATCATAGTAATTCGTAAACTATGCTTGCGAATTGTACTTTGTTTGGGCTGAATATCCTGCTTTTTAACAATAATATTTGAGCTTGAAGGTAAAGGATAATCATTCGCTGATTGCTGGTTTTAGTTCTTGCTAACCTCAGCGTGATTGTTGTTGTTTGTGTTTTATCCATTGTCGTGGTCGCTGTATACATCTGGATCACTTTACTGGGACTGCTTCTTTTTGGAGCATCAAAGGCACAAATAGTTGAATTCTCTAACGGTGAAAGTGGAAGCTATGTAGTCTAATATTGAAGCAATTCTGGCTGCAGAAAAGCTTGCAGCATGTAGAATCTAATACATGAGACTGACGGTTGCTAATTGTGAAAGCTAGAAGTATAAATAGTCCTTTGATGTTTGGTTGTAGCTGGTCATCCATTCCCTTCGACTTGAGAGATGTTTTTCCATTGCTACAACTGCAATAATTTGTACTGGTTTCTTGAGAATAGGTGCTTTAGAGCGTGGAATGTCTAATGTGCTTGTGTATAATATTGACAATCGCTCTTTTGAACTCCTTTGTTGTTTCCAGTTGTTTTTTCACTGTTTAATGTTATGAGCTTGTGAACTGCTATGTGATGATTGCTAGATTGCTACGATGAAGAGTGGGTTATAGATATGTGTATTTTAATGATGAATGTCTCATCTCTCAAGATAGCTCTTTTGAATAGGTGTTATGATTTGAATGATTGGACACCGTTGATTGAGTTAAGATCACTTTTCATGAGTTTTGAAGTATTTTGTTACTCTGCTTCTCACGCCACTTGCTGCCACCAATTTACCTGTCATTTTTTTGGAACAAAAACCTGTCATTATTTTTTGGAAAAAAACCTGTCATTTTCATTAACTTATACTATCTGTCGTTTTTTGTTCAAACTATTATGCAGCTGCTGATGTTCTATTGTGGAGGGATAAGAAGATTTCCGCAGGAATTCTTGGCGGGGTTACAGCTGTATGGTTCCTGTTTGAAATATGTGAATACCACTTGCTCTCTTTCATCTGTCACTCCTTGATAGTTGCTCTTGCTGGTCTGTTCCTATGGTCGAATGCTGCAAGCTTCATTCACAAGTAAGCTGCTCAAAAGCATAATTTCTTAGATGAATATGCTCGCTTTAGCTTTTGATTCCAACAAATATATGTAAACTACATGCAACGTAAGAAACACAATGTGGATCTCTTGGTTGTATTATGCTGGATGCTACATCGATAGGGTCCTTTCTCTTGATTCAATCATCAGATATGCCTTGAAGCTGCCTGAACACCCATTATTGTCTTTCTTAGGTCTCCACCACGTATCCCTGAAGTGGTTATCCCAGAAGGTCCTGTTTTGCAAGTTGCTTCGAGTTTGACCTATGAGATCAATTGCACTATTGGTTTTCTTCGGGGCGTTGCTTCAGGCAGAGATCTGAAGAAGTTCCTCTGTGTATGTCCAATATTTCACTTGAGCGTTAATCATTTAATCTGGAAAAATGTTCATCGTTTTGCATGTTTTGCTGAGTATCGAATATTTTTCTGCTCAGGTCATTGTCGGGTTGTGGATTTTCTCAATAGTGGGAAGTTGCTGCAACTTCCTGACCCTGTTTTACATAAGTGAGTAATTCTACTATTAAGCTGCACTCTTTCTTAACCCAAAGACTGTCCTGATTATCATGCTTCTGACAAGCTGATCTTCCATGTTCGGTCTAATTTCTTGAGGATATTTATATGCTGCTGATTCTGCCCAACTTATCTTATTTCGTCACATCTCATGTTTGTCTTGATGCATTATGCTTTCACTAATTCTCCACTTCTAGCTTCATATTGATGTCATAATGCTGAATATTCAGAATGCTCTTTCTTCTAATTATATTTATATTACATGGCTCTTCTTGCTCATATTGTTGTCATATTTTATTTCATATGGAAATGTGCATACTTTCTCTTATTTCTTTTAGTTTCATGCATATATCATGTACTTATTCTGCATAATTCTTGGCATTTCTTCGAATCTCTGGTTTATATCATTTGCTGAATTTTAATGCTGATTTTGCATATTTTTGTGGTTTGTAAGGCGTTAAGTTCTTCTATTTTCATGTTTAGTGTAATATGCTGATTTTTGCGTTACTTATCCAAATTGCCAGCTTTCGTTTTGCTCCATACTGCTCCTTTTCTGTATGAAAAGTATGAAGACCATGTTGACAAGTACGCTGAGAGAGGTATTGGTGAGTTCCACAAGCATTATGAGGTGTTCGAAAAGGTTGTTTTGGCCAAGATCCCTCGGGGACCTTTGAAGGGAAAGAAAGATGCTTGAAACCAACACCCCAACCCGATATGGTATTTTGAATGGTGAATGAAAGGGGGATGATCTGTCTTTATTGAGATTGTGGATTTTTATGTCCATTCCCGGATAGATCGTTGTTTATTTCTTAGCCTTCATTCCCTTGCACACAGCGTAGATATTTTTACAGTCCTCCGTGAGAAACCATGCGTTCATATATGGTTCTGTGACTGAAGTTGATCGAATGGTATCTTTGTAATGTGGTTTGTTATTTAGGCTTGTGCATTATCTGGGCTCCTGGCTATTTTATTGGCTTTTATGAAGTTGCTTTAAGGTTAAGGAGAGTTATTAAAGGAGTATTACCCTTTTATAGTTGGATTATGTTGGGTCAAAGTTCTTACCGTTCCGAAATCATACTAGCTGGTTTTATTAAAAAAAAAATCATACTAGGTCAAAGTTGTTTCTGTTTATGATAGTTTTGCTCCCGTTTAATGTGGCATTTCACGCCAAGGTGCTGCCTAACAGTTATCCACGGCTTCACCAAAGTGAGCTAAATAATCAGGAATAAACTAAGCCAAGGCATCATCTGTGCGTTGCCTGCAGCTCAATGAATCAAAATAAGAGTCGCTACCCAATTTCCTGAGTGTGGTTGGCACAGTATATACTCTCTTACAGGATAAGAGTGATAAAAGCTGGACATTACCAACTCAGCCTCTACAACTCTCTTCCTGACAGAGATCGTACAGTAAGGGCTACTTTCACAGGCTGACATTTCTTTCTTTTAGTTAATCTTAGTTGCGGCAGATTATTTTACCAGAGGGGTTGTTCAAATTTTTGTATTAATTGTTCATATTGATGGAAAGATTACATTAGTATAAAAATTGTTCAACTTTATATAATGTTTGTTCAAATTAATTGTGAAGATTGTTTGAGGATGTACATAAATATTTCTTCGCTAGTATAACCGGACCTCTTGTCACTGTCTAATCCTGTTTCACCGAATTCGGCTAAAAGTGGTATCTGAGGTAGCCTGCTCCCTGCAATTACCTTCTTGATTTGCAATGCCATGAGATAAGGCAAGTGGTCGGAATTAAACATAAGCGTGGCAGTGCATGTTTTCAGATCATAGAAAATTCTTGGTGACCTAATGTTGAAGAGAAAAATATATCAGAAATAAAACGGCTCTCGGTTAGCTTCAGTTCATAATATTCGTTTAGCAACTAACTTATACAGTTGATTTTTTTGATAATTATAGGCACATGGTCTAGGGTGCCACAAGGGTGGGTTGGTAAGAGGGTTCGAACTTAGGACCTTCCGTCCCCCACTTCAGTCCTCCACCACTTGGATGTCAATCACTTGACAACTCATACAGTTGATAGAATATACATTTCCACTAAGAGTCTAAATTATAATCTCTCAAGCATCTTGTCCCAAATGGTCTTAGCAGCCACACAAGTAGGATATGAGGTACCTCAATGCGCACCTGAAGGACTTTGTGTAGAGTCTGCTGATGCGAGCAACCCAAAGAGAATGTCCACACGCTCTGGTAATTTTAAGTTTAATTAAGATTTTACTTGCCATTCTTTTCCCAAGTAGAGGATGCAGCAAGATGATACATAGTACTTGTAGAATAATATTTTTACTATATCAATGGACATCAAGGCCGTAAGATCAAATTTTACCTTAAAAGTGTAATCTGCCTAGTGATCTAAACGAGTCAACAAGACAAACTTGTTTCAGTTCCATCCAACTGCAAGAAGGTAGTAATTTGCTAAAACTCACCAAGATAACAGAACAAATGGGGGTGGAGGTAAACTAAGCTAGCGATATCCGATGATCCTATACCAGAACATGTTTCTCTTTCCATCATAGTACCTTCTTGGAGCCTTGATCAATCAATTTGCTGCACTTACACATACCTCTTCATGAGAATTGCATTACCCTAAAGGTCCAAGCCAAGAGCTTAGACTTGCCCACTTCCTTGGGAATTGAAGTGGGGAACCATCGAGTTTGCATGTTATATGTAAGAATGGGCATGACTAACCATGTAGCTAACTTGAACCCAGTGACGGAGGGAGAGGGGGATAGGGGTACAGCACACCCCCAACTTTGCTAAATTACACAAAATTATGATGTAATTTTTTTTTTAGAATTTTTTTGATAAAAGACCCCCTAACTTTTTATAATTTTGTCCATGCCCCCCTCAACTTCAATTTCTGTCTCCGCCCCTACTTGAACCTAGTTACAAGAGGAAAAAAATCTTTGCTTCCCGTTAGCCTTCCTCATAATGTTATTGAAGTGATTATTGTCCATCCTACCTCCAAACAAAAAATTTTAGGTACATACTAAGGTTGTTTTTAACCCCATACATACTTGATTCAGAGCTCAAGGCTATAGATTTCTATGTGCATATATTCTTCAAGGGGAGGATTGTGAATTTCTTAAATCTCATAACCTAACCTCTGGTTTGACGAAGCTTCATAATACAACCTTCATGATATTGATCTACTACATTGAGGCCTTGACCAGGAGAATAAAGTCATCTAGAAATAATAAATGGGAGAGCCAAGGACTTTTCTTCTCAACATTAACTAGTTTCCAAACTCTAATTAAGACAAGCTTATCATAAGCAACAATAAGCGTGCCATCTAGCCTTATTACCATGGTAGGAAATGGTCTACAAAGTTTCTCTGTTCCTAGGTATTTCATAGTGATTGTGAACTGAGTTTATCACCAAAATTGAGATAATATCACATGATAAGGACCTCCAGAGCGTATCATAGACCTCCTTCATATCAGTCTTCGATGTATTTCCTTCTTTTTTTTTCCTTCCTTATGATATGGTAGAGCTTCTTGTAAAACAACCACATATTAGAGATGTGACAACCAGGAATAGAACTGGTTTGTGAGGGGGAACAATGAAAGGCATAAAGAATTTTAGTCTATAGGCTTTAGTTTTTCTAAAATGTTTATAGCACACATTGCACACCAAGCCCAGTGCAAAGCTTGAACTTCTGAAGAAGAACAGTTGGAAAACCAACAGAGCTAGGTGTCTTGTAGGAACCCGTATACATGAGAGTCATCTAACATCAACACTACTCATTGATCTGTTAAGGAGCTGATTCTATTCTTGTTTAAAAGGAGGGAAGGAATGAAAGCCAAGGGATTGGGAACTCTATGGTTTCATTGAATAACTTCTGATGAATGGATTTTTTTTATTTATAAAACTTTATTCATGTAAACCAACCAAAAATCATAATGTATCAAAGCAGTACAATTACGGGTACTTTCCCCACCCCATACCCAAGGCCTGCCTCATTGAAACCTCTATAGCCAAAACCCAGTGGGAAAAAAGACTATAGAGGAAAAAGAGTATAAGACACCTGGGCTTACAACACATACCACACTTATAAGTATAACATTTCCTCCGTTAGATTCACCGAATGAAGAAAAATCTTATATGGAATGGGAAAATCTGACCACCAGCTCATAGTCCATCGTCATACCCCTCCATTCACATTATTAACAGCCTTTTCAACCGAGGGAGATTGGTCCCTCAATACTGCGTCGTTCCTCATGCTCCAAATACTCCCCACACCATAGAAGACTTCTGGTGAATAGATATAATCATGAATACAAAATTAAGCATCATGATCAATCCATTGGAGCATATGAATTTAGTTTTTAATTCTCCTAATTAATAGCACCACCCTGACCAACGAAAAAGCAAATGAAAGGACATGATGAAAAAGGCCAATTCGCCTAACTCCTAACTCAGGTAAGAAGAAGATGACCAGTTCCGCATTTCTGTAGTCATGCTCGTGCTTGTCAAAAAGTTTCAGTTTCAAATGGTAGATGCGGCGATATCTTCAATATGTTCCCAACAAAAACTCAACCGCATAATTGTTGGAATTAGCGTATACGTGTATAGAAGTGTTTAGTTTTACAGCGATGATGTAAACTGTAAGTGTTATTCTGTTTTATTCATGATAGCAAGGAGAGTATAAATAAGTACAGCCCTAGCAAACAAACTAGAGAGAAAATCTGTAACAACAATATTCTATCTTTATCTTCTGTTAAGATTTTCTATAACAGATTTTGTTTATTCTAATAACCTGTTGACTAAAATAAACAACGTGGGTTTAAACACTAAAAGCCCAATAACTCCATAATCCAATACCCCCCCCCCCAAGCCGTAGGCAAGCAAAGGTTGCCCAGGCTTGACTTGTCAGTGTAACTCATGCCCATGCGCGGTAGCTGCCGAGCATATTGAACTCCTGGTAACACCTTGGTCATCATGTCAGCCAGTTGTGTGGAGGTATGTGTATAAGTAATGTCAACTAACCCTTGTTGTATCTTGTCCTGGACAAAATGACAGTCAATCTCTATGTGTTTGGTACGCTCATGAAAAACCGGGTTACACGCAATATAAATAGCAGACTAATTATCACACTTGATAGGAACCGGTGTGATATTCGGAACCCCAAGCTCATGCAACAAGCGTGTGAGCCAAGTCAATTCAGTAGTAACCCGTCGCAAAGATCTGTATTCTGCTTCAGCACTGGAGAGAGAAATAGATCCTTGTTTCTTCGTTTTCCAAGAGATGGGACTGTCACCAAGAAAGATATAATATCCAGACACGGATCGCCGTGTGTTAGGACAAGCAACCCAATCAGAGTCACAATAAGCGTGGAGAGCAAGAGAAACCTGCTGGGTTTTGGCGAGAACAATACCATAATTGATCGTCCCTTTGATGTAACATAATGCATGCATAGTAGCTTCCATATGCAAATCACTAGGCCACTACATAAACTGACTCAGCACCTGAACTGTAAAACTGATATCAGGCCATGTGTGAGTCAGATAATTAAGTTTGCCAACCAAACGGCGATAAGAAGTGGGATCAGCAAGAAGGTCACCATCATCAGCACGCAGATGCTTACCCACTACCATCGGTCCCTTGGTGACCCGTAAATCATGACACGGATAATCTGCGAGTAGCTCATTGCAAAACTTCCGCTGAGAAAGAATAAAATCTCCATTGTAGGGAATAAATTCAATGCCCAAGAAATAATGGAGCGTGCCTAAATCCTTAATACAAAATTAAGATCCAAGGCACGCTTGATATCATCAATCTCCGGTTGATGAGCTCCAACGATCAACATGTCGTCCACATAAACAGCTACAAATATCTTCCCTAGCGCCTTCTTTATGGAACAAAGAATAATCATTCTTGGATTGGACAAAGCCAAGTGTATGGAGGAAAGTCGCCAACTTGGAAAACCACTGACGAGAGGCCTGCTTAAGGCCATACAAGGATTTCTTCAGCCTGCAAGCTTTGTTAGTCCCAGTAACCTCGAGACCCTGGGGAAGACGCATATATACTTCTTCATCAAGATCACCATGAAGAAAGGCATTGTTCACATCGAGCTGATTAATGAACCAGCCTTTGTGGAGAGCAACAACAACAAGAGACCGAATAGTAGTTAACTTAACTACCGGAGAAAAGGTCTCATGATAATCAAGCCCATGTCATTGGGTGAACCCCTTAGCAACGAGACACGCCTTGTAACGCTCCAATGTATCATCAGATTTAAGCTTAACCTTATAAACCCACTTGCATCCGATAACTTTCTTCCCACGTGGCAAGGTGACAACATCCCAAGTCTCATTTTCTTCTAAGGCCCGTAGCTCTGCTTGCATTGCTGTCCGCCAATGATCATACAAAACCGCGGCTTGGTAATTAGGTGGCTCATGCAAAACATAATCAGTGGGAAGCAACAGAAGGCTGAGAGGAAAAAACAACGCAACAGACCGAACCGGGGTCTCTGTCAAGGTGACACAATGAGGAAGACGATTCACAGACAAGTGTCCAGCACGATAAACCCGTTCGTCAAGAATATCCTGAAAAGAGGCGTTGCACGCATAATCTGCGAGATAACCAGGTTTATGGGACACCCGACTAGAACGACGCAGACCAGGCGCATAAGATATGTCAGACTCCTGTGTATCATGGGGAACAGGTGAAGAAATATCATCAGGACGTGGTGAAAGCTCGTGATCGTCGTCAAACAAGGCAGGAGAAGAAACAGCACGAACATCAGGTTCGCCCATCAAACGGTGTGGCTGCATGTTACTGGTTTGATAAGGGAAAACATGCACATGAAACCGAACATCTCTGCAAACTTCGACAACCTTGGTTTCCAAACTCAGTACCCTATACCCTTTCTTCCTTGGATCCTCACCAAGGAATACACATGCTTCTCCACGCGAATCAAACTTACTCTCTTTGGGCCCCACACGGGTTTTATAGCATAAACACCCAAAAGGGTTGATTTCTGTATATGACGGTTTACAGCTATATAAACCCTCATACGGCGTCTTGCCATGCAGTGCTTTGGTGGGAAACCGGTTAATCAAGTACGTAGCATACAAAATGCACTCTCCCCAATAGACCAAAGGAACACATGACTGAAAAAAAACTGCTCGAGCTGTCTCTAAGAGATACTTGTGCTGACGTTCGGCAACTGCATTCTGCTGGGGTGTATAAGAGCATGTGGTCTGATGTACAATGCCTTCGTTTGAGTAAAAAGATTTCCCTTCATTAGAACTACCCAGTTCCTTTGCATTATCTGTGCGGACCACCCGAATTTTTGCATCAAATTGACGCTCCACCATTCTAATAAAATTTACCACTGCTTCCCAAGCATGACCCTTTTGTGGGATAAGCGTGACCCACGTGGTGCGAGTAAAATCATCAACAAAAGAGACGAAGTACCTGAAGCCGTTGTATGTAACTGTATTAAATGGGCCCCAAACATCAATGTGTAACAACTCAAAGGGCCGACTTGTTTTACTTGTTGATTGCGGGAAAGGTAAACGCTGAGCACGAGATTTGTAACAAATATCACATGCATAATTTAAAGGTAAATCCGTTTCCTTTATTAAACCAAGAAAAACAAGTTTCCTAAAAGGCACATGTCCAAGCCTAACATGTAACTCTAGCACTTGTGGACTTATTTTATTCTGAGAAAGAATAGACTGGACTTGTGGACTTATAGCACCGGGTGACTGGACTTGTGGACTTATAGCTTCAGGAGAAGAAACGGGCTGGCCCTCCTCTGTCGAAGCTGTTAAACCAACACGCCCCCCGGTCCACGGAGTCGATGCAGCCCAGTCGATCACGGCCCACAGCGCTCCCCCAGACTATCTCGTCCAGATATCTCTGCCCACCGGTTGAACGACGCCGCTTCAAGGACAAACAGACCGTCCCTGTTCTTCCCAATCTTGCTACTCCTCTCAGTACGGCCCTGAATATGAGCACCAGAAGCAGTAAAAATCAGTGTACATTTGAACTAGCGAAGCAGCTTTGAGACTGATACGAGGTTGAAGGTAAAATTTGGCACATATAAAACTCCTCTGAGCTTCGCATGCGACCCGAGATGCACATCTCCGACGAGGTTCACTACCTGCATACTCCCGTCAGGTAAAACCACTTTCTTCTCATCCTTCAACCTTTGCCAATTCTCAAACAAACATTCGGCACCTGACATATGATCGGTTGCTCCTGAGTCGAGCAACCAATCCCCTTTGAACGATTCACCAGCATAATTACTCATAAACCATAGAAGATTAGTGAATGCGTAATTAGGGTTACTGTTACCTGCAAAATTGCAATGGTCAATTGTTGCTTCTGTGTTCTTCTCGGCGCTTTGGTTTCTGATGAGTTCCGAAATCTATTGCAACTGTTTTGGAGTTAAACCTTCACCCTGTGTTTCTTCATTGCTGCTCTGAATTGAATTCTGAACCGCGTGCACAAAAGTTTTTTTCCTGCGAGCTAGAACATTGTCCCGCCCGTGAATCTGGTAGCAATCGACGGCAACATGTCCCGATTTCTTGCAATGCGTACAGGTTTGACGCTGAAAATAATCATCATATCCATGCCCTAGCTTCTTGCAGTATGTGCACTGTGTTTTCCTCTTGTCGAGCTTTTTGGTTGTGTTTCTGGAATTATCTGCAATTCCGGTTGACTAACTGTAGAAGGACATAGATTCTTCGGTTGAAAAACTCTTGCCCCTTTGCTCTTCCTCTTGAACGATGAGGGCAAAAGCCTCCTCTAAACTGGGTATTTCCTTCATTGCCAATATCTGGCCTCTGATGGATAAGTATCTGCGATCTAAACCCATCAGAAACTGAATGAGTTTATTCTGTTCTTCTTGCTTCTTGATGGACTCCTTGACTCCACACGTACAACCAACACAGGAACACTTTGGTGGAGATTGAGCTAAGTCGAGTTCTTCCCATACTCATTTTAATTTTGTAAAGTATTCACTAACACCTTCATCGCCTTGCTTAATTTCTGCAAGTTCACGTTTCAGGTTGTGAATAACAGCCAGATTGGTGTGCTCGAACCGCCGTGACAAATGTTCCCAAAGCTCTTTTGGATCGTCACAAAACGCACACTCTGCGCGATGCTTGGTTCTAATGCCGTCTTGAGCCACGAAAGAACAAGGGAGTTTGACCGTTCCCAAGCACTGAAGCGTATAATATCGGATTCATCAGGTTTGCTAATTCTTCCTGTAACAAATCCGTATTTGTTTTTAACCTTGAGTGCGGTTGTCATATCCCATTTCCACCCCAGGAATCCCGTGCCATTGAACTTGGACACTAAACTCAAACCCGGGTTCTCCGCTGCATGAGCATACAACGGATCGTTAACGTCAATCGTGGTGGCTGCCGACGGCTCTGTAACCGACACCTTGCCCTTGTATGCGCCTTTGTCTCCTTCTACCATTGCTGAAAAAGAATACAGCAACTAAGGATCGAATTCTGCTCTTGATACCATGTTGGAATTAGCGTATAAGTGTATAGAAGTGTTTAGTTTTACAGCGATGATGTAAACTGTAAGTGTTATTCTGTTTTATTCATGATAGCAAGGAGAGTATACATAAGTACAACCCTAGCAAACAAACTAGAGAGAAAATCTGTAACAACAATATTCTATGTAACAACAATATTCTATCTTTATCTTCTGTTAAGATTTTCTATAACAGATTTTGTTTATTCTAATAACCTGTTGACTAAAATAAACAACGTGGGCTTAAACACTAAAAGCCCAATAACTCCATAATCCAATAATAATCGGATCAACACATCTAGTGCTAGAACTTTATAATTTGATGATTATTATTTTTCGACATAGTGAAATGTGTTCAACATCACAATCGACATAATTTAGTACTGCTATGAGTTTTATATCATCAAAAGCATGATTTCGACCAGATATTACAAGGGAAAGTAACTATACGTTACCTTTTCATTTTTCATCAATATCTAAGCTCGGGATGAGTTAACCTAACTCTTACTCTGATCCCGAATGCCAACGGGATCATGAAAAATTGTTTACTTCATAATATTACCGTATCGGCACGCGGTTAATCAATCCTCGAACATTTCCCGGTCCAGGAATTCCGAATACTATAGCTCCGCGAGAACGGCTACAGATGAAATGCAGAGATTTCGCTGGCATTACATCCATAACAAATCTCGTTGTGAAATGCAGGTCGAGGTACATGGACAAACTCGAGTCTCGAGATCCTCTATTTGAGGAAGCCTTATGAGGAAAGAATCACAACTAGCCTATTCATCACAAACTAATAATTTTTAGTGCGAAAATAACGAATCTAAGTTTGCAAGTATCGGAACTCTAACCATCAAGCGAGAGCACTACCAATGGCAATGTGTGGAAGTGTTTGATCTTTGAGGAACTTACAGATACAGAGCAATTTTCCATCGGTAAGTGCGTTAGAACGAAATTAGAACTCACCAGTTGACAGGATACCAGAATGAGTTCAATCTGCGCTGGAATCCTTCTGTATTTTCCAACACATATGAAACGAAGTGATCATTTGGTACTCCCTCCGTCCTGAATTGAGCGTCCTGTTTACTTTATGACATGTTTTTCGACTTCAATATTAAGCATATAAGATAAAATAATTTTATAAAACTAAATTTTTTAATATATAATTCAACATGTAAGGAATCATATGCAAAACTTAAATTTTAAAAATTATTTTATCTTATATGTTAAAAATTGAAGTCAAACGACATGTCCAAATAGTAAACAGGACCGTCAATTCAGGACGGAGGGAGTATAACTTCGAGAAAGATAAAGACAACATGACAGCATGTGCGGGCAGGATCCTGCTATTCGACTTCGGTGGTGCACGCTATTCGACGGTGATGCTAATCTTGTCATATTGCATTCTAGTCTGCTTGTGTTTTGTTGTGTGCTACTATGTTATTTAATTTGTGAAATATTTGGTTTGTGATATCATGTCACAAATTTTTTTATTTGAAGGTTTCGCTCGGAAAGATCTCTGTCCCTTTCCTCAAAATGAAAAATACACACACAAACACAAAATATAATCATTTCAATTCCTAATTTCCTAGGCAAACACCCGGAACCTCTTCTCCCATCATGACTATAGGTTTGAATCCCATGTAAAGCTTTCTCTTGTCTATTTGTAAACAATTTTAGATTCTTTTTTTAGTTATCAATATTTCTGAGCTCTTCTCATTCGCTCACGGGTCGATCTCATTATGTTCCTTAATTCTTCAATGCGGGTCATCTTCTCTTTCTCCAGGTTCGAGCTTACAGCTCTTCGTAAATTGTAATCACCAGCTTCTTTCTAGCCTATCTCAATCGTTCCTTTCATTTTAAAAACATCAGCGACCGACAAAGTTGTGAAACAAATGATATTGGTTTTATACGGAATATATCTGTATGAATTATGAACAGGGGAGGTATTCTCAAAACTAAACTAGCCATATTCGCAGCTCCAGCTACAAACGATGCATCTACAAGTGAAAGCGCAATGTACATTTGACAAACACCAATTGTTTACAAACACCGATCGGGTGTACTTGCCAAATAGCCGCGAAACGTCTCAAGAAAAATTTCTCTAGCATAGTTTGCTTGAAGCTCAGTTGCCAACAGAGAGCAAGACCAATCATCTTCGGCGTCTGTGTGTAACTAAATCAGGGTTTCCTTTTTTCATCATAGCGACAAATTCATCATAGTTGATTCTTCCATCCTGAAATACACAGGGTAAGAGCAAGAACATGAAGTATCTCAGATATAATTCTGGCGACTTCTGTCAAGAAAGTGGGTCTTCATATCACAATACATCAGGATATAAAGGAACCAAATTAAGCATTCATGATTCAACTATACGCACACATTCAATAAACAGAAGATGGGAAGAAGCATACGTGGTCGGTGTCAACTTCTGCAATGATTTCCTTTATTGTTTTTCATCCCCCATATTGTACTTCTTCAAGGCTTGCTCCAATTCTTCTGTTGTAATGTACCTGATTGCGATAACACAGAAGAAGCATAACATGAACATCCAATTAATGGGGAAAAGTCGATTTAAATTGACCAAATATCTCAGTATAACAACACTCGTCGAAAGGCCTTTGTACAGTCAGAATAAGAATCAGTACCCGCTGTTGTCCTCATCAAAATATTGAAATGCTTTGAAAAGGTGATCATGCTTTTCCATCCGGTTCATGTGCATTGTAGCAGTGATAAACTCCATGTAGTCGATTGTTCCATTGCCATCCACATCAGCCTGGAAACATGTATATGTTTTGCAGCTCGCAAGTTTAAATCACTTGGTAGTCATATTGCCATAAACCAGAAGATAATGAAGTCTTTCATCTTCCGAATTCCTAGAAGTACACAACAAAAAAGCAATGAAGCATAGAAAGATCCATACTGCTTCCATCAGTTGTCTGACTTCAGATTCGGTGAGTTTGGTTCCAAGTTTAGGTAAACCAGATTTCAGCTCATCGTAGGTGATTGTTCCACTGTTGTCAGTATCTATTGATTTAAACATTTCCTTTAAGCCCACAATTTCCTCCTCAGAAAGATTCTCAGCAATCACCTGCACAAGAGGTAGGAAGTGAACTACAAGTTTCAGACGACAGCTAGGACAAAGCTTGTTCTATATAGAGGCTACAACAACAATACTCACCCTCAGAGCTACTTTTTTGAGCTTGTTCATTGCCCTGAATTGCTTCATCCTTGATAAGACAGCTATGTCAAGTGGCTTATCAGAAGCATCACCACCTTCCTTCATCCAAGGATGATCTGCAAAAAGATTCAAATCACCACTCTTTAGAGAATGCTCATTTACTAATCAGTTTTTTAAATACAACGGCTGGAAGCACAATTAACTTTACTCTTCGTGGTGAAATGCAAAACTGAAGTGAAATGTTGAATTTAATACACTGCGTGACTAGTTTATCTGCTATATTATCCGCTCATTGTACAGCACTTGGTCCTTCTTCCACAATGTTCAGAATTGATTGATATTAGAAAAGGAACTCACTTAAAACTTGAAGTGCTGAAAGTCGATCCTTTGGGTCCTGTCTTAACATCTTTTTGACAAGATCTTTGGCACTGCTTGATATTGATGGCCAAGGATCAGATGAGAAATCAAGATGCCCTCGTAAAATGGAGTCAAATATACCCTGCTCATTCTCTTCCAGGAAACAGAAAAGGCAAATTGTGAGGGAACAGAACCGCACACACATCATAGGGGCAGTAAACAACACAAGCTTATGCAAGTCCATCAGAGACTACACTACATACCTCCCCAAAATGGTGGAACTCCACTGAGTAGTATGTACAATATCACCCCAGCACTCCAAATATCAGCCTCAGCACTATACTTTCTACAGAGAACTTCAGGAGCTACATAGTATGCACTTCCAACAAGGTCTTTGAACACATCTCCTGCAACCATATGATGGACACTAGTTCAACACCTCATGTACAAATTTGCAAAACTTATTCATTCAAAAAGAAAGATAATCACAAGAGGCGTCTAAATTATGCAGTTTGATTCTTCCATCAATGTAAACTGGTTCATCAGAACAATCACAATTATTCTGGAACAGCCACTAAGGCAAGGCAACTAAAAAGATTTTGAAAAAGCAAATGCTAGTTGAACCTTATAGCTAAAGCGACTTCAACACCTCCCATTTTTTCTTTTTCTGAACAAACTTAACTTTATATGAAAAAATAGGCAACCATACACTCTTCGCTGTCATATCACTCTTAGCAAAAGCTTATGCCACAAGAACCTTAGAACGCTAATGTGACTGTACGTTAGCAAGTGCAAAATAATCGAGCCACTAGATACCTTCCCACGCTCATAAGATCCAAAAAGCAAGGACGCCGATTACTAGTTAGATTCCTTTCTAGTTAGTATTCCAATTGTTGATGTGTTCCAGACAACTAACAATTAAAATTCTCGGCCGCAAGTGCAAACGAGATAAAACCCGACCTAGATAGTCCGCAGACTTCAAATCCGCCATGAGATTTTCGTTTCTTTTGTTCCCCTCCTCCCAAATTGCCAGTCCAAATACAAGTTCGAATCTATATTTCCTAATTCATCTTCAAATAATTCATCGAAAATAAGACTACAATCCTGCCACCGCAAGAGCTCAACAAAGCAATCGAGAAACAATTCACATAACCTGGCTTGAAGAAGACCGAAAGCCCGAAATCTGTAGCTTTTAACGGCGAATCATCGCGGGTGTTAAGCAGCAAGAAGTTCTCAGGCTTGAGATCTCTATGCATAACCCCCATGGAATGGCAGTTATGCACAACAGTAACAATCTGCCTGAAAAGATTCGCCGCTTCTCTCTCTGAGTAATGCCCCTTCGCTATGATCCTGTCAAACAGCTCACCACCAGCGCAAAGCTCCATCACCAGATTAACCGAGTGCCGATCCTCATACGCACCCTTGAGCTCAACAATGTTCCTGTTCCCTGTAAGATGGTGCATAATCTGCACTTCTCTCTTCACATCATCCATGTCATCCTGATTAACCAGCTTCCTCGTCGCGATCGATTTACACGCGAATTGCTCCTTCGTGGTCTTGTGAGTCACTAGATAGGTCACACCGAACTGTCCCCTCCCTAACTCTCGACCAAAAATGTATGTTGAGCGAACATCCTCCATCGGACGGCCTAAAACTCGCCCGATGTTGGAACCGACTGCCGGGTGGGAGGAGCTGGTGCGGTAGCGGGTGTTGGTGGAGGATGGAGGGTGTGAAGAAGGTTGAGATGGTTTTGAAGTGTGAGTTGTGTTGGTGGAAGGTTCATCGTGGGAGTGCCTGTGCTCCGTGGAGCTGTTAGTGGACGGTAGACCGTTGCAGTTCCCCATGGCGGCCGTGGGGAGAGAAAGGGAGGAGTTTGGAAAGACGAGAGACAGAGGGAAAAGCGGGGAGCGAAGTAGGAGGAGGCGGAGATATACGCGGAAGCCTTGTCTATACGGGCGACAATGGAGAAAATTCCACGGTTGTAGTGATCTCTTTTTTTAAAGGGAAATTTCAAGAAATATACTACCTCCATCCTAGTTTGACTATCATGTTTGTTTTTTGACATGTTTTTCCACTTCAATATTAAACATATTAGATAAATAATTTTATAAATTTAATTTTTACAATGTATAGTTTATGACCTAAGAAATCTACTACAAAACTAAGATTTATAAAATTATATCATCTTATATGTTAAATACTGAAGTCAAACGACAAGTCCAAATAGTAAAGATGACGGTCAAGAAGGGACGGAGGGAGTAATATATATAGCTAATTTCATGAAATGTCACAATATATATTTGGTTAATTTCATGAAATACAAAAAAAAAAAGAAAGCAACAAACAATATTTATACAAAAGTTCATAAAATATCATTATAGTCATTAAGCGGAAAGAAAAATGATAAAAATATTCCTACTAGTTAACAAAGTATTTTTAAAATCCACAATATGTCTTAACTGTTAAAAGATAACCAAAAAATAAAAATAATATATAAATATATAATATATATAAATTATCAAATTGTTAAAAATATTAACAAAGTATTAAAAATATCTAAAAAAATTGAAAAATAGTAAATATTTTTTAGATGCTTTTAAATTATTCAGTACCATAAAATATAATATAGAGTTTTGAATAGATAATTTATATCAATCTTTCTACTAGTTTGTATCAATTAAGTATCATAATTTGTACCATTATTTTTAAATTATTTTTTCTACCAATTTGAATTATTTATTTAAAGTAAATTAAATTATATTTTAAACTAATATTGAGAAAAATATTTTAAAAAAGTATATTCTATTTTGTTGTAACTTCATGACATAATACTTTTGTTATCTATAAAATATTATGTGAAAAAATTATATGCAATATATAATAAATTTTTTTAATTTTTTTCTAAACATCCTAAAATATAAAATAATTTATTTAAAATAAATAATTAAAATTGAAAGAAAAAATTATTTAAAAAATGTATTGCACTTATTGGTATAAATTAGTAGAAATATTGATATAAATTATGTGTTCAAAACTCTATATTATTTTTGATGGTATTAAATTTTTTTAAAAAAATTAAGAAATATTTATTTTTTTCAATATTGTATGATATTTTAATCTTTTTTTTCAAATTTTCAAATTTATATATTTTTATAGTATTTTGATTTTTTGTGAATTATGGTTATTTTTTAACATTTATGGGCATATTGTGAACTTTAAAGTACTTTTTTAACTAGTAGGGGTATTTGTCATTGTTTCTTTTGGTCGATGGCCATAGTGACATTTCATGGACTTTTGAAAAAATATAGTGACATTTCATGACTTTCTTCTTTTAGTCGTATTTCATGAATTAGCCAAAAGTATAGTGGCATTTCATGAAATTTATATCACATAAGTAAATCAGGCGGTTATCGAAATAACCTCTCTTTTTTTCATTCCCTCATTGTATTTTTTATCCATGCTACAAAAGTTCGGTTATTTCGGTTAAAAAGGTTATCCGTAATAATGTACAAGTTTCGTTAATGGATATTGAAGTTCAAACTTCGGTTATCCATAATAACCAAACTTTTATAAAAATATTTTTATAAATTTTAATTTTTTCTTAACCCAATATTTTTATCTAATATTTTATTACTCATTCATTTAGGTTTAGGTTTTTATTATTTTGGTTAATTCTGAAAGTTTTAATTTTTTTTCATTTATTTTAGGAAGTTCGGTTATTTAGATTATTTTTAAGAACTTTGGTTATCGGGTGGTTAAGGTTAACAATTATTGATGTAACATAAAAAACGGTTATCAGTTAAAACAATTATCGGTTAAAACGGATAATATTAAATCGATTAATTCAATTATAACCGAAATAACAAACATCGTACTTTATTTCAAACTTCAGTTGACCGATATATATTTTAACCGTTTGCACACTCGCTTTCTAAGACCCCATTTACTTCCTTTCTTCTTATGTTCGTAGTTTAAGAAAGTACTTTATTAATTAATTAATTAGAAAGGTGGAGAATGTACTATTACTAAGGGATGACTATTTCCAAATGTCAAAACAAACTCTACAGGATAATCATGAAATTATTACATGCTTGATAGAGTCATAAGTTCTCTTCTAAAACTACTTAAAACAACACTAAAAAAATATGATAAATGGTTAATAAAATAATTGCAATCTAAGAACAATTATTTTTGCTACAAGCATATGTAGCTATTCTTCGCTATATTAAAAATTGTACAGTTTGTATAGTGTCAAAATACAGGTTTTGTAAATTTATAGTACATTTTAAGAAGTTAGTATGTACATCTAGTAGAATTTCAGTAATATCATATTTCAATTTAAACTTAAATATACATCTATACAATTTTTATTTACAAATTGTACAATTTTCATAGAACAAATGTACATATATGTAACCGTTTATAACTACATTTAGATATAGCTAAGAGAAAAATTACTATCAAGAATGGACCAACTCCCTACGTGGTCCATATATAGCAGTCCGAAGCTTTATATATTTTGTAAATATGTTTTACTTTCAGAAATTTCATGAAATGCCACCATATTTTTGGCTAGTTCATGAAATATCACTAAAAAAATGATGAAATGTCACTATAGTCATTGATCTGAACAAAAAATGATAAAAATACCTCTGCTAGTTAGCAAAATACTTTTAAAGTTCACAATATGCCCCGAGTGTTAAATTCATAAAAAATTCAAAAATAATATAATATACTCCTATATATATAAAAATTGTAAAATTGTAAAAAATTAACAAAATATTAAAATATATTACAAAATAAAAAAATAGTAAATATTATTTAGAAGTTTTAAAATTATTCATAGTAAATTAAATTATATTTTTAAACTAATATTGGAAAAATATTTTTAAAATGTATATTCTATTTTTGTAGTAACTTTATGACATGTTATATTTGTTATTTATAAAATATTATCAATATAGAATATAATTTGTTAAAAAATTCTAAATATTTGAAAATGTAAAATAATTTATTTAAAAATTAATAATTTAAATTGATAGTAAGATTTATGATACTTAATTGGCATAAATTAGTAGAAAGATTGATATAAATTATGTGTTCAAAACTCTATATTATTTTTTATGATACTTAATAATTTTAAAAAATCTAAAGAAAATTTAATTTTTTCAATATTTTATGATTTATTAATCTTTTTTCTCAATTTGTAAATTTGTAAATTTGTAAATATATATTTTTCTATTTTTATAGTATTTTGAATTTTTGTGAATTTTGGTGCATTTTTTAACACTAATTGTGGACTTTAAAATTACTTTGTTAACTAGAAAGGATATTTTTGTCATTTTTCATTCTAGTCAACGACTATAGTGACATGTCATAGACTTTTGTAAAAATATAGTGATATTTCATGACTTTCTTTTTTAGTGGCATTTCATGAATTAGTCAAAATATAATGACATTTCATGAAATTTCCCTTGTACTTTTACTTACCCCCGAACATAAATGTAAAACGAATAGCAATTGACATTCTATTTTATATCAACAGCTAGAAATAATAATGTTTTGGGAAAATTCACAAGATACCACTGTTTAAGTTTCTAATTCACAAAATACCACAGTTTTTTTCATAATTCAGCTTTGAACATGCTTAAACGTTGTCCAAAATTGATGAAACTTTACATGGACGATGCTAAAGTGTTATATTTTGGTCCAATATCAAATTTAAAGTTTTTTAAGCTCATATGTGATATGTGGGACCCAATGAATATGTCACATGTTCATTGGGTCCCACATGTCACATATGAGCTTACAAAACTTCAATTTGATATTGGACCAAAATATAACACTTTAGCATCGTCCATATAAAGTTTCATCAATTTTGGACAACGTTTAAGCATGTTTAAAGCTGAATTACAAAAAAAATAGTGGTATTTTGTGAATTAAAAACTTAAACAATGGTATCTTGTGAATTTTCCCTAATGTTTTTTTGGTCACCAAAATCAAATAAAATAATGAACACTTTACATAATGTTAATATATACAGGAGTTAATGATCAGAGTTTTCTCATCATAATCTTGAAATACTATGCTCCAATATCCTTTATTCAATCTATATAAATCATATAAACATACTGAAATATAGCATTACATATCAGTAGAAAATTGATACCTTTATTTGGTAATGTAATGATACCCTACTTTCCTAAAAAAATGATACCTTGCCTGCAAATCTATATAAGTTCATAATTTTCTTGAATCATATTTTTTCTTTCTATTTATTACCGCTCAACACTTAAATCTAACTCGAGAGAGAGTCTCACCTCTCTCTAGTTTCACTATTCATCATTCATTTGGATAAGAGTTTTCTTCATTCTCCTTTAATGGAGGTCCGTGAGATTAATCTCTTTGGTCTTTAAAATCTTGTTAGGCGGTGGTACGATGGATCCATTCTCGGATGACTCATATTCTCTCTTTTACTCCCATGTTTTCATTGCTTACTAGGCTTCGTTTACATATCTAAGCTTTGATGGAGGAATTCTCTCTACTCAGCGATCTTTATCAAAGGTGTTTCAATTCATTATCGGTTTAGTTTGAAAGATTTAGCTGATCTTGAGAAAAGGTTGGTTGAAGCTCTTGTCTACTTGCCTACGCATGCACCTTTTGTTTTTCGTATTAAGGAGTTTGGCTTGCTCTGGAGGTCTTTGTTGGATCTTTTAACTGGATGGTCAACTTGAAAGGATTATACCTCCGTTGTTTCAAATTCCACCGGGAGAAGATTGATGAGGGGGCGCGGTGGATCGAAAAGAATTTCTGCTTCTTCTACCATAAGGGTTGTAAGTTTTTAGATGGGGTGCTCTCTCTTGAAAATAATACTTCTCTTTTACTTCAAATAGAAAGCAGAGATTACAGATCTGATGTTTTGTATGTTACAAATGTGATATGTATGTTCTGTTACAATAATCACGCGACTCGCACCCTATTTGTACCAACAACCTTCATACACAACTAGCTAAGTAAGGTGTTAAGTAAGACCGTTACAGTAAATAAAAAACCACTAAATCAATAGCTATTATAATCAATATGTAATCTCAACACTCCCCCTCAAGATAAGGGCAGTGGAATGTTCGAGTCTTGTCTGCAACTGAAGTGATAAATCTCCCAAAGTTTATGAGATTAGCCACCTCCTGCATGATCAGCACTCCTTCTGTTCAGTGAACAATCTTGAGGGCTAATATCGTACCAGTCTTTTCCATAGAATTATGGTACTCTCTCATTGTCACTTGCTTGGTCAAGAAATCTACAAGCTACTGTTGGCCAGGAATGTAGTTGAGAGTGATTAAGCCTTCCTACATCTTCTCTCGGATCAAGTGACAATCTAGATCGATATGCTTGATCCTCTCATGAAAGACTGGGTTTCTTGCTATGAAAATAGAAGCTTTGTTGTCACAGTTAACCTTTATAGGTTCCACTCCTTCCACCCCCAACTCATACAACAACCGTGTAAGCCATGTAAGCTCTTTTGTGACCTTTTGAATAGAGCGATATTCTGATTCTGCTGTAGAGAGGGCCACGGTTTCCTGCTTCTTTGAGTTCCAGCTTAATACAGCTCCTCCTAGAAGTATAATGTAGCCACTTATGGATTGTCCAATAATAGAGCAGCTTGCCCAGTCTGCATCTAAGTACGCCATCAGATCAAGGCTTGGTTTTTCGTTGAAGTAGAACCCTTGTCTGGTTGTACCTTTAATGTATTTCAGCAGGTGTAGTGTTGCGTGTAGGTGCTCTTCTTTGGGCTGCTGCATAAATTGACTCAAGTGTTGCACTGGAAAAGCTAAGTTAGGACGTGTGTTAGTTACAAATTTATTGTACCAATCAATCTTTGGTAACAACCAAGGTCTTCTGTTGTGTTTCCTTGCACCTTGTTAAGCTTGATTCTACTGGAAAGGGAACAAATTAAAGATGCAGCAGATTGATCAGTAAGATAGTCATCTATCAAATAAGTGGCATATTTACTTGGGTAAGGATAATACCCTTTGCATTGTAGAGAAATCCTATGCCTAGAAAATAGCTTAACTTGCCAAGACCTTTGATTCTAAATGTAGTATCAAGTTTCTATTTCAGACCAGTTATCTCTGAAGGGTTATTTCCGGTTAAGATCATGACATCAACATAAATTCCAAGAAGTGCGGAAGTCACCATCATATTTAATGAACAAGGAATAATCATTTTTAGATTGTACATACCCTTGTAATTGGAGGAAAACAGGCAGCTTTTCGTACCACTGTCTTGAGGCTTGCTTCAAGCCATACAAGGACTTGTGCAATTTGTACATTTTTACCTTTGTAGATCTGTTTCATACCTTCTGGAAAATCCATGTACACCTCCTCTTCTAAGTCACCGTGAAGAAAGACATTGTTGATGTCTAGTTAATCTAATTGCCAATGCCTTTTGACAACACCAACAACCAGGGTTTGTATGGTTATTATTTTTACTATAGGGGAAAAAGTCTCCCAATAGTCCTCTCCATACTTTTAGGTGTAACCCTTACGCCTCTCTAGACTACTATCAACCTTTAGCTTAACCTTAAATACCCATTTACATCCTATCACTCTTCTATTTACTGGTTGATCTACTATTGTCCAAATGTTGATATCTTTCAAGGCCTGAAGTTATTTTCACATAGCTTCCACCCAATGAGGGTCTTTAGATATTACTTATAAGATTTAGGCTCTTTGATAGTATGTACATTTTTCATTACAGAATTAGAATGGACGGTAAGAGTAATGATGTCTAGAGATCGACCAACAATGATGTCAGCAACGGAGTCATTGAGGCAATTTCTTCCTTTAAGATATTGTTTATTATTCTTTCACATAGTATGTTGCTGAAAACATCACTTTCAGGTATGCTTGCTTCACTTAAAAAATAATCATTTAGATGGCTAGGGATACTCTTTTTCTCTAGTATACCTCCTCAAGGTGATGTTCTGGTCAGGTTCCTCACATTGTTCTAAGGTAGGGCTTGGTTGTGGTAGGGTGATGTCCTGGCCGATTCCTCTAGCTAATTTAAAGTGGAACTGGACTGATCTAGTGCATGTTTTTCTTTGCTAAGATCAATGTTTAAAACTTCTTCATCAACAAAGCTATATAATTCTTCCGTATGGAATTCTTGGTCATACTAGTATTTATCAGCTTTGTGAGATTGATCTTTAAGGCGGAAGTTGGTTTCATGGAAGATAAGATCTTTACTTATACTCACAGTTTTTTGTTTCTAGATCTAGCACCTTAAAACCATTATTGTTTTCAGCTAAACCTGGATAAACACAATCACTTCCACGTGGTTCAAACTTAGCTTTATGCTTTCTAACATTTGTTTATAACAGAGCACCCAAAGACCTTTAGGGAGTTATAGTCTGGTTTTCTTCTATACTTCTCAAAAAGGGTGAAGCCTTCAATATCTCTAGAAGGTAACTTATTGATTATGTAGATGGAATAATGAATACACTCTCCCCAAAAGTCTAAACTTAGGCGCACTTGAAAATATAAGGCTCTTGCTGTTTCAAGTAAGTATTTGTGTTTTCTATTGGGGTGAATGAGCTCAGCTGGTTTAGTCGATTGTTCCGTTTTCATGGAAGAATTTCATTTTGTCATTGCTAGATCCTAATTCTAACGCATTGTCACTTCTAACTATTTTCACTCTCTTGTCAAATTTCCTTTCAACAAGTTTAATGAAGCAGGTTAGAATATAAAAAGCATCAGATTTATGTTTAAGCAAAAGTGTCCAAGTACTCCTAGAGTAATCATCAACAATGGTAAAGAAGTAGCTATGACCGTCATATGTTTGGACCTTAAAAGGTCCCCATACATCACCATGTATTAAGTCAAAACAATCATTACCCTTTATGGTAGAATCAGGAAACATTTGTCTTATTGATCTAGCTTTATAGGATGTTTCACAAGCAATACAATCAAGAATATCATGCTTCTTTACTAAATCTAAAACTGCCAATTTGTGAAAGGGAACATGCCCTAATCTAGCGTGCCATACCCAAGCCTTCTGTTTACTCTTTACAGTGTTTGAACAAGTAATCTCATTCTCATGTTAATCTCTATCTTAAAACAACCTATCCATAGCTTCATTGACAAATATGTACAACCCACTCAAGGTGTTTCCAACAATCAGATGATCATTAGATTCATGGCCCTGCACATAACAAACGTTTGTATTGAAACATATATCTAGGTTAATTTGTATAACAAGTTTTCTTACAGACAAGAGGTTGAACTTAAATGATTTTACAAGTAAAACATCATGTAGAATGAAGTAAAACATCACATCTTTCTGCTAAGTTATGAAGACCCACAAACAAATTTTTATCCCAGCACATATTCTCAAATGCCCCTGTATCTATTATCCAGGATCTTGTTCCCAAAAAATTCAGATTGACCATTTAAAATGTAACTATGATCTAGAGTTTGACTTAACTTACCTGAGAAGCTGCAGCTTTCCATTATGTTTGGTCGATCTAGGGAATCCTTCTGGAGCAGTGTCATCAAGCGATTGTTGTGTTGAGAATTCAAACCAGAGACAGACGAGGTATCATGCGTGAGATTGGAACCAGATTTCTCTACGCCTGTTGCAACTCTAGCAACTGGGTTAGTTTTTCTTTTTCCATCACTCTGGGTAGCCCACTATTTCAAAGCACATGTCTTTAGTGTACCCTTTCTTCTGGCACTTTATGCAGTGAAGAATTTGCTTGTTTGAATCCCTTTGAGATTTTCTCTGCATCTGGCCGGACCCGTATCTTCCTTTGCCTGGTGCAAGAGCTAGGGTTCCTTGGTTAGAAATCCCGCTGCGAACAGGTATTTGCCTTCGTCTAGAGGACTCACTAATGTAATGTGACTTTTGAGGCTCAAATAAATCTCGTCGAGAGGAATCAGAAACTGCATCATTCTCTCTCGTTGCATAGTTTGTCGTAGTCCTTTCTCGCACAACAAGTACAACTGGGTTTCTTGTCCAAGACTTCGAGCTCCTCCCAGATTCTCCTCATTTTTGTGAAGTACACTGAAACTGCATCCTCATCTTGTTCGATCTTGCCTAGTTCCTTCTTAAGCGCGTATATTTGGGCGCGTTTTCCTGCTCATACCTACTGCAGAGCATATCCCAAGCATCAGCAACATTTGAGTAGTACACTATTGATTTGGCAATACCGGTGTAACACATTGAGACAACCATGCTATGAGTCTATGACCATATGATTACATTTCTCCCATGCCCCAAACTTGGCAACTCCAGGATCCGGTGCTTCAATCGATCTGTCAAGTAGCCCAAAGTTTCTCTTTGATTTTAGGGCAACGATAATCACTCTCTTTCATCCACCGAACCCTTGGCCAGTAAAGGTATGCGATCTTCATCCCAGGGTGATCACTCGGATGGAGATATAATGGATCTTGGGGATCGAGGTCGTATTTTCCTTCTCTCCAGACATTCCCGTAACGCCTTTCTCCTTCCCCGAACCTGCATTGCTGTTTTCTTTCTCCGCCAATTCTTTGTCAGACTTAGGTAATCAGTCGATTCTTTCTGTCGGTGAGGAGGAGAAAAGAAAATTAGTGTAGCTCTGATACCATCTTGAAAATAATACTTCTCTTTTACTTCGAATAGAAAGCGAAGATTACAAATCTGATGTTTTGTATGTTACAGACGTATTCTGTATTTTTTTTACAATAATTTGGCAACTCACACCCTAGTTATATTAAAAACCTTCCTAAACAACCAGCTAAGAAAGATGTTAAGTAACACCGTTACAATAAGCAGAAGACCACTAAATCAGTAGCTATTATATTCAATATGTAATCCCAACATTCTCCACTTAAAAGGTTGCAGGGATGTGATTGATGAAGGCTGCTGGTTTGGGATTAGATGTTCAGCCAAAGGTGAAGATCGTGCCATTAGTTGTTCTGGATCTAGGGGGCTGGTTCGTCGGAATGTTGGCTATGACGCCAGGGGAATGCACTATCTTGCAGATCCAATGGTTGAGGGACACCTAGAACATCATTTATCTGTAGATCTAGAGGAAGATAGAGAGGCAGAGGAGAGACAAGATGTAAAAGAAGAAGAAGAACATCGTATGGTTGAGTGTAAGTTTCTTGGTCTGAATGGAATTTATCGAAGAAAGATGAAGCTTGAGGAAAGCAAGGTATTGCTTCGTGCCAAAATACCAAACTGGAATGTACAAAAATAACACACCGTCAACTGGAGGAAACGGTTGGGGAGTCTGAATGGGAGATAACTCTGGTTTGCATCCCAGGCAAAGTCAGTAGTCAGACACTAGTAAATAATTTTGACGATGTTTTTATTAAGTTTTTAATAGATAGCTTATATGGTGATGAGAAAGCTACACAATTCGAGAATCCGCGCAAGAAAATTTGACCCCTACCGGTGGAAGGGAGGAAGTCACGATGGTTTACTCTGGCACAAATGATGATTATGGCTGCACCCAGACCATTGATTTTCAAACCTGGTGAAATATTGGGCCAGATTTATCTTTTAACCAGATCAGGATGTTTTCCCTCATGTTTATATGTTAATTCGTTTGCTGAGGTGGTGAGAGATTGGATTGAAGTTGTGGCTATGATGTCAGCTAGGAATATGCAAGGTGGTCGATTTTGGGCGAAGTGATCGAAGTGGTGGTGCTCCTAATCATATGGTAGTCGTTTGCTGCGGATTTAGTTTGTTTCTAAAAGTTGTTTGCTGTATTAATATTTCTAGTTGGTCTCTTAACTTTACGCTTTACTATAATGTCTGGTTGTTTTTGAGAGGTGGTGGCGGGGTCATGTGGTTGCTTTTATGATGATTGAACGTTTGTTCCTTCAAATGATTAATCTCCTAATTGCACTAAGCCATGGAGTGGTTTATCTATGGTGTTATGGAGATTAAGTTTTGTTACTCGGAGTAGGGTCATCAATGGGGGCTCGAGGAGAAGAATGCAGGTGTTTAGATTTCGGGTTATCTAGGCAGGGGTGGATCCAAGGGGACGTGACCCGTGTTTTTCGAAGAATTTAGAGATTCCTATATGTATAATAATTAAAGTTTATATGTATACTATAATGATCACATATATTATAGAATTGTTGGCGGTGTAAGTATAATCATTGAACAAGTTGTCTAAGGGTTCAAATTCAACTATAATCAAACAGTTTAGAATTTTTTTTCGAACTCAAAGTCTAATGTCGTGACTGTCTTAACTTAATGTTGTACTATCTGGTTGAGCTTGTATTATCTTTATAATAAACTTGCACCATGTTTTTGAAAAAGAAAACACTTAAATCTAAGTCATCGATCAAGTTTTTTTTTTTTTTTTATTGTTTTACTTACAAATGAAAGTTAATATATAATAACATGTATAATGCGCAGATCTCAACGGATTATAAGTGGCAAGAGAGTTTCCATGTGCCTGACTTTACCATTATCATATACATAAATATAGTTTTTATTTTGTTCCAGCAGCAGACAGAAAACCATGATCGATATCTGATGGATGATTATTGGATTCATCTCGGAAGTTTTTTTTTTGTTTTTTTTTTGAACATAAAGATTCGTCTCGGAAGTTAATCATCGGGTACGATGGCGGTGGGACTTTGAGAATTCTGCTGTTTTTAGTGCATCCTCGTAAAGCTCAATACCTATGGCACATGGTTTCGAAAAATATCTATGACACATTTGATAAAGTCAGACCTAAGGATATAAAGAACTTCGGTTCACATTCACGTTTTTTGTTACGCTAGCTTCTGCTAAATATCTCTACCCATGAGATTTGCAGTTCCAGGGAGAAAATTCATCAACTGTGTGTCAATTGAATAAAGAATAAGACTAAGAAACTTTGTTGATATCATAACTGTAACTATTCTTGTTTTCAGCTGAAAGGAAAGAAGAAAACCTTGCAATCACTTATTATAGTTTTCCATCGATCTCACAGGAGTTTTAAAAGGTTAGACATGAAAAACCAGCCAACAATCAAATGAGAAACGAATGGGGACGGGAGAAAGGGTGGAGTGTACTTCATTACTTCAACGTATTTCACGGCGTGTGAGCCAACTCAGCTTAATTTTCCAGGAGAAGTTGAGCTGCTGGTATGCTAAAAAGACGGAACAGAGAACAAGTTTAGAAAAACCCCAAATTGTAAAAATATAGCTGCGTCTGCCGGGAGTCGAACCCGGGTCTATTGCTTGGAAGGCAATTATCCTAACCGTTGGACTACAGACTTGGTGGTATGCCAATCCAACTCTTTTTATAACACAATTGTCGTACCTCCTTATATCAACTTCCTATTTTAATTGCACTTTATGTCCTAGTTGCCATTGGAAGTGAGTATTAGCTTGTTTTTGGGTAAACAAACGTTAGACGCGCAATTTCACTGAGCCAGGAGGGAATATATTTAGGACAGCTATATTTTTGGGTTCAATCCTAAGAATATACTAATCATTAAAAAAAAACAGATTCATAATAGTATCTTTTCATGATATATAAGATAAGCACCACCACCGCATGCCGACTCAAACTCTACTTGAACACAAAATATGCACTGGTTGCTGCACGCAAAATGTGACAAAACATATCACATGGTTGTTAGTATAAACCTAAACTAGTAGCCATACATAAGGTATTTGAGTTGTCTTAACCTAACTTGTAGCCGTATAAAGTTAGGGTAGATGCATGATATATCTGATCAACTCAAAAGGGCATGTTCCCGTCAATTCCCTAAAATACAAGTATAACCGACCTTAGGCGCGATGAATCAATAAGCTTTATCTAGCATATATTCTACCCTTTTTTTTTTTAAAAAAAAAAGAAACTCTAACATACCGTCATCTCATCTGTCACTTTTGGCTAGATGGCGAAAGGCTAGAATCAACTACAAACAAGGATCGATGATGAAGAACCTATCAGATTCACGTGGGAATCTGAGAAGGGAGAGATCCAGGCTTCGAACTTGGAGACAACACAGACCAGGAAGAGCTACTATTATTAAGAATCATTGCTTGTACTGTCATTTAATACTATTATTAAGAGCTATGGTCCTCTCAAAGAAATATTGGTATCTATAATATCTA
>CM041779.1:21663963-21828915 GCA_023374045.1 Limonium bicolor | reverse complement strand
TTCGAACTTGGAGACACACAGACAGGAAGAGCTACTATTATTAAGAATCATTGCTTGTACTGTCATTTAATACTATTATTAAGAGCTATGGTCCTCTCAAATCCTTGGTTCCCCTGAGCTGGCTCAACAAATATTGGTATCTATAATATCTAAGATAATTAACATTATAAGCAAAGAAATACTTAGCTTAGCTTAATTGGCGATGGGATGATCAACAACATAGGCATTCCATATCCTCCAACAAGGCAGATGATTGAAAAAAAAGTTTATTTAGTATATGAATGTTTACCTTAATCGATCAATTTGTTCTTATGAGAAACGCTTAACCCTCTTTTTTTATTTAGGAATGGCCACATATTGATTGGTATGTTCAGTCCTCGTCTGGTTTCCTTTGTGAAGTGATCAGAAGTTTTGGAACGTGAAGGCTGGAGAAGTTGAAGAGTGAATGTTTAGGCCTTCATTGAAAATTTACTACAAATTTGGTCTACTACTACTAATCAAATACAACTGTTACGGGATGGAGTAGTTATTGATATAGTTTAGTGTTTAAGCTGGTTAAAACAACTGTTAATTAAATACAGTGCATTAGCTCCACCATACTGAAATAGATGTGCGGAGGAAATTTGAAAAAAATGAAAAGAAGCGGTAGACCCGCGATCGATTCCGTCTAGATTGAAATATGTAAACACACACAAAAAAAAAAACACTCGTCTTCACTATCCCTCCCCCAATCTCAACTCTCAAGTACGCTCATTCACAACTTACATTTGGGTGCCCTAGCAGTAAATCGGACGCGGTTTGTGTGAATGACTGCTGCAAAATCAAGTTTGTTGTTGCTCATCGGTAAGGCTATTTCTCCTTTTCTTGTTGAAGTGAATGATAACCTCAGCATCTGGGGTTGCTTATAACGGAATATGGGCCTTAATCGGTGATTCCTCTTTATTGCATAACCCTAACTTGTGTTACTGGGTGTTCTAGGAAAAAAGCTTGCGGTTTTTGCTGAGATATGTGAATCTGCTGACTACTGCGAACTAGGTCTCGTTCTTGTTCTTCTGCTGCACATGAAATCGGTGAGACGAATGTTCGTCTTTTTGCTACCTAGAGTGAACAATGCACACAAGATTTTGGAATGTTTTGTTTTTGAAGAACATTGGAGATGTTTGTTAATACTGAATTTGACGTCGCTCTTGATTTTCGTTCGTTTTTAATATTTTACAACCGTTCTTAATTAGGTATTCTTGGCATAAAAGCTTCCTCTATTTGGAGTGAATTTCAGATTTGCTTACAGTTGCGAACGATTTTTGTCTTGTTTTTTCAATATGGTTGCAACTCTTGGGGTTTTTTTTTTTCATTCGTTCTTTCATTTCCCTTTGATTCACCATGAAGATTGTGTCGTAGAACCTGCTGCTTCTTTGTTTTTATATAAAGTTGACTCCAGGTTACTAGTGTTATTCTCGATAAAGGGGACAATATGTCTGTTATAATGGAACTTAACTTGCCTAACTAGTAACTACAGCTGGTTATTAAAGGTTGAGTTCGGGTAATATGAGGAAAATGTAGAAAATATATTAGAATGTCTCTATGGAGTATATTTTTTCCTTAGTATGGATTGAAAAAAATCTACCACTGTCTGTGCGATTCCTTGATTCCGAGTCTGGTGGTGCAAAAGAACATTAGAGCTTATGACTGCTATAATATTAGAGCTCTGTTACCGAGTATATTCTCCTCATTTTGATGACTAGCTATAAATTTCTTCAATAAAATATAGGTCGTGCAAAAGTAAGCACTGTAAAGTGTTTATACCACTTGTCTGTTGTGGTTCTTTGATTCTCATCTGTTTCATAATCATATAAAAGAGCATTATAGCAGTCAAGGTTTGAGCTTGGTTGTTTACTTCCACTCAAATGATAGAAATGATGATTATGAGCTCAATAATGTGGCAAACAACATTGGAGGCCATATCTATCGTTACTTCCCTGAAGCTGCTATCATGTTGGTATGTGTCAAATCTTACATAAGAAATGATGGTAGTTAGATAACAGTCCGCTGGCTAACGTAAGCTATATAGATTCTGAATACGTGTGGTTGTTTGTGCTATTTAGTTGACAATTTTAGAATCTAAGACTTAAATTATAGAGGATATATTCATGTTCCCTTATAATGATCCTTTTTTGTTGAATGAATTGGCCAATCAAGGGGCCTCTTTCATCTACCTTCGCAAGGTAACTTGATGGTCAATGCTGCATCAGACATGATATCATTGCAGCATTATACAATTTCTTCAAGTGTGTTTCTCTGTTCCAGGTTCTCTAGTTAACCAAATGGAAGAAGGTAAGATGGAGTTGTTATGTTATTCTTTTTAAAAACTAAAAATCGGTACTGTTCATATATAATTGCATATAACACTTTACTTTTACTACGCCAAATCAAATAAAATACATCAGTATGATAGATCATGTTTTATTTTCATCATATAAAGATTATAGGACTCACTGCTCATTCTTAATATTCTGCCTAAATTGGACTGATGGTGACTATTGATCTTCTTGTCTAAAGGTAGCCGTTGGACTGATGTTGCATGTTGATCTTCTTATTTAGGGAAAATTCACGAGATATCCCTGTTTTCTTTCGTAATTCACAATATACCTTGTGGTTTTAGTAATTCAACTTTAAACATGCTTAAATGTTGTCCAAAATTGATGAAACTTTACATGGACGATGCTAAAGTGTTATATTTTGGTCCAATATCAAATTTGAAGTTTTTTAAGCTCACATGTGACCTGTGGGACCCAATGAACAGTCACATATTCATTGGGTCCCACAGGTCGCATGTGAGCTTAAAAAACTTCAAATTTGATATTGGACCAAAATATAACACTTTAGCATCGTCCATGTAAAGTTTCATCAATTTTGGACAACATTAAGCATGTTTAAAGTTGAATTACGAAAATCACAGGGGTATATTGTGAATTACGAAAGAAAACAGGGGTATATCGTGAATTTTCCCTCTTATCTAAAGACAGTTGTTCTATGTTATTCGGATTCGTTGGAGCTGTTACTGAATAAGACATTGCATGACATGGACATGTGAATGCTAGGCTTAGTAAAATACATTAGGTGTAATAGAGAAGTAAAAATCTAGAGATTTTGCATATTTTTTTATCTTGGACGCTTGTAATTTATACATTGAAAAACCCTTGTTGCAAATTTGAGTGTTATGGTCTTGTGGAAGCTGTGGTAAAATCGTGTTATGTGTATGATTGTTTTGTGGTTGAGCAATTAAGCATTGTAAAAAATATTTTAATTAGTACATTCTTATTTAAAGGAATTAAAATAACTTTAGCAATATAAAAATATGATCAAAGACATCTGTTAAAATAATAAAATAAGGCAGAAGACAACTGTGATATTTAGTTGTCATAAGCTACACAGATGAGTTTATAATGCGACCACTAACAATTATTAATGCCAGTTCTCTATGCCCACGCTAATTAATAGTTGTCTAAGATAAAGAGTATAATAGATAACTGGATCTGATATAACTGTTATTAACCGTAAGGGTTTTTATGTAGTAGTATTTCTTCTCTCTTCATCCCCATATGTGATGTGAGCCTTCAAACAAAATTCGTAGTCCTTCTTTGTCACTGCCTGAATTTCCCATCTTGTCCTTTGAACTTGTTTAGTACAACATCTACTACAACTAGATCAATTTAATTTGTAAGTTAGAGACCAAATCGCTTCATCAGTAAATCTTATATTCACAAAATCTATCAGCTTATATGAATATGTACTTATCAAATTCTATTTGATGAAAAATTCATTAGCTGGTGTGTTCAACAATAGATGGACAATGTTTGCTAGAAACTTTCCTAGTAGAGTCAACATGATAACGTTTTTAGTTCACAACATAAGTTAATGGAGAATCGTATATATCATTTATATGAATGAACCTACATGTTGATGTGCAGGTATGTTTCCAAGGAACTTGCGTCATATGTGTAGCATTTATCTTACTCCGCCATTACTAGCTATGTTGTATGCAATGTGTTAAGTGCTTTCTCAGTTAATCTATCTATATATTATCAAGCTTCCTTGTTGTATATCGTTAGTTATGTGGTTGAAGTTGTCGTGATTTATACGAACTTGGCTTAATGAACTAGTATAGGGGATTTTGTTTCACAGGTTGTAGATGTAATTAATTTATGGGTCAATTCTTATATATTGTTAGACTTAATGTTAAATCTGTTGAGTTGCTTCTATGAAATTAATTAGTTTTGCCTTTCAATTAATGTCTTATTCATGATGAATTTCACAGAACTTGAAGATGCATTAATTGGAGCATTTATGTAATGTATTAATGGTGACTGAAACATTTGGTTTTTAAGAGTTAAATCCTTGAAAGAAGAAGTTAAGACTTTGGATTTCTAGATACCTGATAAGTGCGAAATATATGTACTTTTTAGAGATTTAATTCTTCTCATTTTTATAACAATTCATGTCATATTTTTCACTTATCATATGTTTTCTTAAAATTGTCACTACAAAAAAATCATTTACTTTTTCAATGTAATTAAGGCGCGATAATTTATTGCGTCAAAATATTATAATTACATAACGACGGGATTTAACATTCGCCGAACAGTTAACGGTTTCTCGACGTTTAATTAAGACCGCGTCAAACATTTCTATTACCATATTTTTTTATATTTTCCTTGCCCCGTTCTTCTCTTCTATCTCCTTTTCAAAAAAAAAAAAAAAATCCCCGTCTTCTCCACCGCACCAAACTACCAAATTGACATCTCCTATCTCATTCTCAAATCGCCTTCCTCCCCTGCCGAGTGTCTCACTGTAATCGTTCTCGTCTGGTCCCTGGCCTTTTGTCCACTCATTAGGGCTCTTCTCCACTCGCCCCTTTCGTCTGGCATCGCAATCTCAGACATCACGCTATCATCACCGGTGAAGACTGTGTATGTCGCTTGGCTTGGATTATCAGATTCCACCACCAATTGTTCCCTCGCACAGTCCTTCAATTTGTATCTCCTTCCCCTACTTTTCTCATGTTATTGTTCCCCTTTGTCGTTGCCACTGAAGCCATCATTAGGGTTTACGTTAGTGAATGGGTTATATAGACACTAATATTCCTCGTCCTTCATGGCAAATGAATAAAACAGTGGGTGAGAAATTTCTTCTCTCTTGACTAGGGACCTAAGTAGTGTACTTTTTGATGAGACTATTTTGCATTCATATTTTACACCTTCTCCCTCTAAGAGTAACAACTACCAATTTATGAGTTAGATCACTATGTTCCGGATTCGGGAAATTCTCTCTGTGCTTATTAATTAGATTTGTCCATCCGCTTCTAATCGACCAGTGATGATATATGGAGGACTTCCATCGACCACAGGTCATTTACTATATTATGGATTTGAGAAATTCTCTCTTTGCCACTTCTAACTCTTTGTTACTCAAAAGTGTTGTGATAATGTCTTGAATTGCTATCTAGTTTGCACTTGTGTGCAAAACTTGGTTGTTGTATTCTTGGATCTCAGGGTTCTTTAGTCTTAATCATTGGAGTTGTATTTAGACTTAGCAGATATGTATGTCCTAGTTTTTCACTAACTGGAAGTTATCCTTTCGGGTAATAAACTTTCTGTTGGTGGTAATATCTTTTAGTACTTGCTTGCAGTGCCAGTGGGTCCTTCTACTATGAGGATCATATACTCTGCTCTGATCTTGATGCCAAATTTTATACTTATACAAGCAGGTAAATGCTTTTCATTTTCCATTCCTAATGGCTTACTATAGTATAGGGGTACTCATGTAGTAGTTCGATTATGTTCATGTTGGACCCGTTGAATGTCATAGCATTCCCGCTGGTTGACATCTATCAACACATTAGTTCAAATCTCTATCGAGTTTTACAATGAGTTAAATTGCAATGCAAGGAGCTAGATATCTCTAACTGCTCTGCTTATTAGCAGTTGATTGACTTAATTCTTCATACAGGTGTTATATATAAGTAACGTGTACTTGTTGCTGATTACTCAAAGAGAGTTTCATTGGTCTTCCAGAGTATAGTTTGAGAGCGTTGCTTGACTGCTTCATGTAATTTCCTGCAGATGACCCCATTTGGGTCTTCATGAATTGAATATGATAAATTCTGTAAAAAACGTGACAGTTTACCTGCCATTTCTCATTGCAGGGGACTTTTGTTGAATTCAAATCCTATTTGTAATCGTTCTTATGATGAGACAGGTATCACTAATGTAGTGAAGCTTCTAAATCTTTATTCTTAAAAGTATTCTTTCTGTTATAGACTACTATTTTTTAAATCTGTTTCCTTCACTACAATAGAATGACAAAATTAAATAATCAAATTCTTATGGAATTTATCAGTAATGGAATGATTGATTTATTTTTGTTAAAGCTTGTTATATAATGATCCACTTGAGCTTGTTGATCCATTGACGTCAATCCTTCAAGAGAGTACAAGTTCTAAATCAATCTTGAATGACGCCATCAAAGCATATTTCCAATTAGAACTTTAAGAGCTTAAGCTCAACTCAGGTAATTGGTGAATTTAATGGTGTTAATTTACATATTTAAAAGTGATATTTCTAGCTATGTTTATGTTTTTAGCATGCTTTAATTGATGTTTTTGGACAATAGGACCCACAATTCTTTTTCTTGTTATCTTTTTATCAGTTTTTTTAATTTACCTGAATATTTCCTTTTCGGGTTAGTATTTTCATTTGTTTCTTAATTTGGCAATTACTTGTTAAGGTTTGTTTTTTGGTCAAATAAAGATTAAGTTAATTTATGTTTCTCAAAAGAAAGTATGATGATGTTAGTTACAGGTTGGTAGTATGTTGCCATGATCACGTTAATTACTTGAGCTTGTAGAGTTTTTCTTAATTTATTTTTCTCTTCCAGGTTATCTGGTTAAATTTCTGTCTGATATATGGTGCTTATCTAACTTGTTTTTCTTTTAAGATTGGTGTCAGTTGATTCTCAAGTACTGGATACTTCAAGCTCCAATGCCATCCCAAACATGCTGGATCATGATCTTCGTTTACACAAGTCACATGAATTGTGAGCATAAATTGCTTGGTATCTTTCAGTTTAAGCTCTATTTGTTCATATACTGATTGATGTACGTTTAAGTTTTCCTTGACATTAATTTTGTGCTGTAATTTCTGCCTTAGTAGATAGCCAACTACAAATGTACTTCTATCATTGAAGTTCCTTCCATCTCTCCTCATCCTGTAGCAGGGAGAAAGGTACTTCTTGAGTGATTAATTTTTTCTTTTTTTTATTCCAATTCAAACATAATTTTAAACACATACTGACTGAATGTTGGCTGATCTTGTACTCACCCCTCTGTTCACAAGATTTTTGACGTATCCATTCTTGGACTTTTGTTTGAATGCTATCTCAGCTTGAATGGATTCTCTCCTCTCCCACCACAAATTTTCAAGAGGCACCAGCACGTGAGAAGCCATCCCCAGTGACTGTAGATATGCATTGGAGGTGTTGCTAAAAAATTATGCTCCTTATGTGCTACAGGTTAGATACAAAATATATTATTGATGTTAATTCAAGTGCTTGGTAGTGTACTCTCTCCGAACCTTCATAATAGAGTACTGTCTACAAAGTTAAATTTTGTTATTGTCAATTTCTATGCTCGGTAAAGTTAAAAGAAAAAGGATACATCAACTAGCAGTTTTGTAGCATGAGTTTAATCCATCTTGATTGATTTGTAGTTATCACAAGTTGTTAATGTTATACAATGGGCTTTCATTTTCATTGATTTTTGAAACTCTGTATTTTTTCTAGCCTGACTTTTCTTTGTTATAGAAGTTGTGTTTACCTTAATTTATTTCTCCTCTGCATTGACTTAACCATAGATTGATCAACTGTTTGATTCAGTGATAGCATTTCGTTAAACAACAGTTTCAATCATTTAATTTTGCTTAACCATTAGGTATCTCTTTTGATTTTACACACTCATTGTCCATCTTGAAGACAGATAACATCTTTTGCTTATTCAAAAAATAAAACTAGAATCACCTATTGATTTGGTGCTAGCATTTCGTTAAACTTGATTAGATGCTAGACTTTTCCCAAACTGCAATGGTTGGTCTAACAGATTCACCGCATCAGCGACACCCGATCGAGGTCGTCTGGAGTTAGATTTTTTATGTTAGGAGTGTCAAAGATTCACCGCATCATTGACCCTATTTAACTTGAAGCTAGCAGTCATTAACTTTGGTTTCAGAGATGGAGGTCAAAATATATGGATACATTCTCAATATTGTTAGAGCTAGTACTGATGGAAGATCCCTTGTGGAACAAATTGATTGCCACTCAGCACGCCCAAGTAGGGTCATTAGCTTCTCGAAAGGATGAAAGCCACTCCTGATTCAGGTAATTTTTATGTTCTTTTTCTTTGTCATTCTAAAACTCTGGACAAAGAAAATGAAACTGTAAGAGAAATGATGTGAGAGAGTTTCTTGTCATTTAATATTGTCAGGTGCAAGATTTTGAAAGTATAAAAGTGATGATGCGAGAAAAAGCATTGTGAAAGGGCTGAGGGCTGAATGCGAGACAAAGTAGTGTGAAGGGTTGAATATGAGAGAAAACTTTACTGAACAGCAACCGTTAGTTTAAAATTTTATCAAAATCGTGGCTGATAGTGTAGTGTTAAATTCTGTGATTTTGTAATACAGTTTTTGGGATTATGGATGTTGTAATGTAGTTTTTGGGATTATGGATGTTGTAATGCATCGTATACAGATGCTAGAATGCAGTATGGATGATATAATTTAGAATATATATAGTACCACCATTGATATGTCTGAATTGTTTCTATTATTTTTGTTTTGTATTTTTTTTTAATTTGGCATGAAATTTTTCGACGCAACTGTGTATCATATCTGCGCAATGAATGCGTCGAAAAATGTAAAATTTTGACGCAATAGTCACGTCGAAATTTACACGGCAGTTGCGTCGGAATTCTTTTTGACGGTCAGGTAGGCGACGCGAGTTTGTCATGTGGATATCTTGTTTTTCGACGTGAAACTTGCGTCCAAATTTTACTTTTATTGCGTCGAAAACTTGACGTTTTTTTTGTAGTGTGTGTTTTGATATGAACTGATATATTCTATGTGTAAAATGCAGAAATGATGTCATATATATATACATACACACACCACTAACGATTGCTGCACATTAGTCATAAATTCACTCATGCATATGATTATCACTCACGTACAACTATGAAAATTCTCCAAATTCACTCACGTATCAAGTTTTGATGATTATCTAATCATGCATGCATTTGTTGTTTCTTCACAATCTTTCGTATAACATATATTTCAAGTGGTTAACTGATCATTAGCCACTTGAAATATATGTTCTACGAAAGAATGTGAAGAAACAACAAATGCATGCATGATTAGATAATCATCAAAACTTGATACGTGAGTGAATTTGGAGAATTTTCATAGTTGTACGTGAGTGATAATCATATGCATGAGTGAATTTATGACTAATGTGCAGCAATCGTTAGTGGTGGTGTGTATGTATATATATATGACATCGTTTCTGTATTTTACACATAGAATATATCAGTTCATATCAAAACATAATTTTAAGGAAAAACATATGATAAGTGAGAAATATGACATGAATTGTATAAAAAAAGAATGGGAAGAATTAAATCTCTAAAAGTATATATATTTCGCACTTATCAGGTATCTAGAAATCCAAAAGTCTTAACTTCTTCTTTCAAGGATTTAACTCTTAGAAAACCAAATGTTTCAGTCACCATTAATACATTACATAAATGCTCCAATTAATGCATCTTCAAGTTCTGTGAAATTCATCATGAATAAGACATTAATTGAAAGACAAAACTAATAAATTCATAGAAGCAACTCAACAGATTTAACATTAAGTCTAACAATATATAAGAATTGACCCATAAATTAATTACATCAAATAGATAGCGAGTGTCATTTGTTTCTAAGTGTTAATGGATTGTATTAATGAGGTTGTAACAGTTGTAACTTGTACACCATTATGTGATAGTTGTTACTGGGTTAATATGGGGATAAGCACTACAACATATAAGTGCAGTTGGGGCAATTTTGTTGCCCCAACAGATCAATATTTTGCACTAACAAGATATTCGGTGCAATTTTCATATTACTCCAAGGTTACACCCATAGATCCGCACCAACAAGACATTGGAGCAAGTTTTTATGGTGCACCATCTGAAAAGCTCTATGGGTGCAAAGATTACTTGCACCAATTGATATAATTCTGACAGTGCACTGAAATATTGCACTAAATGATGTTATCTTATTAGTGCATGTTTGCTAGGTCGTACCGTTTGATCAATAGCAAAGTGCGAGTTACTTTGTTGCACCATTTGAGCAATATCAATAGTGAGAGTTATTTTGTTACCCCGTTTAATTTGATCTGCTTCTACTACACATCTGATAGTTAACTATTAGTGCAAAGTCTATTTCTTGCACCATTTGATAGTTAACTATTGGTGCAAATCTATTTCTTGCACCGTTTGATTGTTAACTATTGGTGCAAAATTTATTTCTTGACCGTTTGATGATTACAAATAGGGCATTAAGGACATTGCACCATTTGGTGCATAAACATGCTAGAGTACAGTACACACTAAAGGAGAAAACCTTAAAGTTGCACTATTTGATATCCTTCTATTAGTGCATTTTGCTGTTATTACCCTATTTGATTGCACATTCGGTGCAAAATTGAGTTGCCCTATTTGATCTTTTAGATTGAAAAAAAAAAACAAAATCCAGCATAGGTAATTTTCATTTACATACCATTAGCAGTTGAAGAATACATAAATTCATTTATTATGCCAATCTGAAGTACGTCTTTAGATTATTAAATGGTTGAGATGGAAATATTGACAAAATACTATTTTATATAATGATGAGTATTTGTGCAACAACAAAGAAAAAAAACAATATAGATGCAGAAACACAGTTCTACTCAATGACTAATCAAAATGACAATACGATGCTAAATAGGCTAAATGATCCAATCAAGGTCAATTTTGATCATGCTCTGATGCTAAACTCATCTTGGAAAGGCTCCGATGTTGACATAGAACTGATCTCTGTTGTGTAAACTTGCTTAGAAATGGGGATCGAACAACAGTGTCGAGAAGAGAACAGAAAGGGGAGAGAAAGAGGCGAAGGTTTGTAAAGCTTCTGTTACTCATGTTTCTTATTCAGTAGTTCAATACTTTACAGTCGAGGAGAAACTGTACATTATATAGGCTAGAAAGGGATAGGGAATAGACTAAAGAAGATTACAAAGAATAAAGAATAAGGGTAACTAGAAGAAGAATGAAATAAGAATAAATGAAGAAGGAAATAGAATAAATGAAGAAGGAAATAAGAATAAGAGAAACTTAATAAAGGAAGGAATAATATCTCTAACACCCCTCTCAAGCTCTAGGGTCAAGACCATAGAGATTGGATTGAAAAGAAATGTCATCGAATGTCCGTATAATCTTGGAGGCCCAGTTGAGGAAGAACTGTAGTATATTGTTTTCCTGTGATGACCTTGGTTAAAGGATCTGCTAACTGGAGACGACCAGGTATGAATTCAACAGAGATAAGCCCTGCTTCAGTTTCTCACGCACGTAGTGACAGTCTAGGTCAATGTGCTTAGTCCTTTCGTGAAATACGGGGTTTTTGGCGATGTAAACAGCTGCCTGATTGTCGCATTTGATGGGAATAGGTTCAATACTTGTAACTTCCAATTCAGACAGCAATGTGGTTAGCCATGGCAGCTCCGTCGTGAGTCTCCTCATGGATCTATATTCGGCTTCAGCAGTAGATAAAGCAACTATGTTTGTTTCTTTGATTTCCAAGAGATTGGAGAAGCTCCTAAGGTAATGAAATATCCACTGACGGATTTCCTGGTGGAAGGACAGGCTGCCCAGTCAGCATCGCAATAAGCGATCAAATCATTGAGACAACTGTTATTCAGTAAAAGTCCAAAACCAGAGGTCCCTTTGACATATTTGAGGGCATGGTGAGCTGCTTTGAGGTGAGCTTCAGTAGGATTGCTCGAAAATTGGCTCAGGAATTGGACTGTGTAACATAGGTCAGGCCTGGTATTTGTCAAATAGTTCAGTTTCCCAATGATCTGTCTGTAAATAGTTGGGTTAGAAAGGGGCTGGCAGTCTCCAAATTTCAGATTGTACTCCATTGGTGGCAACAGCAGGTTTGCATTCAGGATGGCAGAATTTGTTTAAGGTTTCGCTGATGAATTTTCTTTGAGTGACAACTAAGCCTTCTGAAGTATTTAAAAACTCCATTCCCAGAAAATACCTTATTAAACCAAGGTCTTTGATTTTGAAAACAGTATTTAGTTCCTTTTTAACTTTGTTGATTTCAACTCTGCTGTTCCTCGTAGCTAGAATGTCGTCTACATATATTAAAATGTATGTAGATTGACTGTGTTCTTTCCTGGTGAATAGGAAATAGTCGTTGAGTGACTGAGTACAGCCTAGAGTTTCAAGGAAGTTGGTGAGCTTAGTATTCCATTGTCTCGAGGACTGTTTTAGTCTATATAAGGACTTCTTTAATCTACAGACACGCTTATCACCTTTGCTTAAGTAGCCCTTTGGAGGAATCATGTAGACTTCTTCGTCAAGATCACCATTGAGAAAGGCATTGTAGACGTCAAACTGGTGAATATCCCAGCCTCTCTTGACAGCGACATCAAGGATAGACCGAACAGTTGTCATTTTAGCCACATGTGAGTATGTTTCTTGGTAATCCGTTCCTTCCTTTTGGTTGTATCCTTTGGCAACAACCCTGGCTTTAAATCTTTCAACTCTTCCAGCAGAGGTGAGTTTTACTCTATAAACTCAACGGCTTCCAATAGGTTTTCTATCGTTGCATGGTTCTACAAGTTCCCAAGTCTGGTGTCTTCTAATGCTTGTATCTCATCATTCATGGCAGTAACCCATTCTTTCTTTGAAGCCGCTTCTTCATAGGTTCGGGCTCAGTAATATCCTGATCAGACTGAGACTCAATGCACATACATCTAGATGGTATGACATCAATCAGAGTATTATTGTAGTACTACCCAGAAAATAATCCTGGAGATGAGATGGAATAGTCCTGGTACATGTAGATCTCCTTATATCGGTGGGCTGATTAGGTCGTTGTTCAGTGGGATTCTGAGGTTCAGTATCATCATTGGTATTATGATGGTGGTGATCCCCTTCTAGCTCGGTATCTTCTTCTGTGGTGGGTAAAACCTCGTTGGTGCCGTAGTGAATTGCATCAGGTATTTCATCTTCAAAAGGGTGATGATCAGTAGAGGACTGAGTTGGAACAACATCTTCTGGAATGGTATTAGACAGTCTTTCTATTTCAGTAGGCATAAGGTATTTCTTTAGGTCAATGTCAAGATAACTTGGTATGTACTTGAAAGGAAACACAATTTCATAAAAGACCACATCGCGATTAACGAAAACCTCTCTGGTTTCGAGATTCAGAAGTTTTAGCCTTTTTGGAGCACAGGCTGTCCCAAGTAGATACACGCTGTCGATCTAGGATTGAACTTGTTTCCAATCCCAGCCGTGATGGTGGCAAAGCACAAACAGCCAAATATCTTAAGGTTTTTATATTCAGGTTTCTTGTTGAATAAAACCTCATAAGGGGTCTTCATGTTAATGGGTTTGCTAGGAAGTCTATTGATCAAGAAAGTGGTGTGGAGTATACACTCCCCCCAGAATTCAAGAGGACCATTTGATTTGAAATAAAGGGCTCTAGCTGTTTCGAGGAGGTATCGATGTTTCCTCTCGGCTATTCCGTTCTGTTAGGGCGTGTTAGGACATGTAGTTTCATGTTTAATGCCACGTTTTTCAAAGAAATCTTTTCCCTTTGAGCTGGTACCGAGTTCTCTAGCATTATCAGACCTGATCACTTTAATTTTCTTAGAAAACCGAGTTTCTACATACTGGACAAACTGCTTTATTACTTTAAAGCATCACTTTTATATCTTATCATGTAGACCCATGTAGCATGGCTAAAATCTTCTACAATAGTAACAAAATGTGTGAAACCATCGTGGGTTTCCATATGAAAGGGGCCCCAAGTATCTATGTGGACCATCTCAAAAATACATGTGGTTTAATATTGCTATCTGCAAAAGGAAGTCTATGGGCCTTCGATTTACTACACGCTTCACAAAAGAAATCATCTATGTCTTTCTGTTTGATGTTGGGTAATACATCTAGACTTTTTAACTTCTCAATCGGTACATGACCTAGCCTGCTATGCCATTTATTGATAACAGAAACAGAATTACATCATGCTTCTCTTTTTGCTGCAGTAGTTCTCAAATAGGTGCTTGTCCAGGATGTACAACCCCTCCTTTACAGCTCCTATTTGAATGAGGTCAGTCTTCATAGGGTCCTGCACAAAGCAACCCTCATTTCCAAAGCAAATTAGACTGTTTAATTGAACAGCCAATTGTGGACAGAAAGAAGATTAAAAATGAAACCTTCTACGCAAAGAACCTCACATAAGTTGTAATCACGGCATATCTGAATCTGTCCAACATAATCAACGGTCTTAACGTGATTATCAGGCATTCTTATACATTTTAGTTTTCATTTTTCCTGATGGAATTCATGAGGGACTTGTCACAGCAGATATGATCAGATGCGCCTGAATCAAGAATCCAAAAATCGCTTGATTTATCATTGCGCACAGTAGCACTAAGACAAAGGGGGTTACTGAAAAACTGCACATAGCAGATTTTTTTACTATTGAATAACTCGGAGAGTTGTGCCAGTTGTGCTGCGAGGCCTGTAGTCAACTGGTCGGTCTCTCTTGGCCGATTATTCTTTCCATCCTCTTCTTCCACATTAGCATTAACAGCCATTCCTCTGTTGAACTTGCCTCCCTTGTTTACTCTTGGAAAACCGTTTGAAGAAACATTTGTCTTCTTAATGTCCTTTCTTACCACAGTGATTGCATTGAATTATCTTTCCAGATTTCACAAATAATCTTCTTCAAGGTGCCCCCTCTTGTTACAGTAATTGCAATTAATGTGTTTCTTTTTCTCAATCTGCCACTTATTACCAGAAGTGGATTTGAAGGTCTGGTTGGCAAAGCTCATCGAGTCTCCTCCTTTCTTAGTTTCAGTAGTAAATTCATTTTGATTCTCTTCTTGCAAAGGAGGGAGTACACATGTTCGATAGGAGGCAGGCTCTTAATGTAAGATGTTACCACGAATTGTCTTGTACGAGGGTGAAGTCCCATAAGAAACTCCACCAGTCTCTGATCCTGGTGATACTTCAGATTTTCTTCGACAGATCACAAGCACAGGCCGGGGTCGGATACATCATATCCATTTTATCCCATAGTTTCTTGATTTGGTGTGTGTGATTCGGGTGATGTTGTCGTTCTCCTGCTTCAAGGAACTAATCGCTTGCCTGGACTGATATAAGTGGACGCCATTACTGGTTTCATATTAGCCACCAGTTCATTTCATAGATCGTAGGCAGAAGTAGCGGTAAGGAAGCTTTGAGCTATCGATTCATCCATGGCGTGTTCGAGCCAGGATTGAACTAAACTGTTGCATCGCACCCACTGATCGTAATTACTGGATGTAGAATCAGGTCTAGGGATCTTACCGTTGATAAATCCAAGTTTATTCTTGGTAGTAAGTGAGAGAATGACAGTTTTCTTCCATCTGGGGAAGTTCTTGCCAGTGAATTTTTTAGCGATGACCATACCGGGGTAGTCGCTCGGGTGGTTTTAATAAGGATCTGTGGTGTCGACCTTTGTCGTGCTAGCACTTGAAGTAGCAACATTGGTCAGGATTTGAGTGAGAAGGCGAGCGAGTTCGCTCTCCCCGACTTCGTTACCCATAGCGATGGAATTTGTGGAAGAGGATAGGAATAGAGCAGAGTAAAATCACTGAATCGAAATAGTGTTTCGAGATTGAGTTTGCGAAAGAAGATAGGGATAGAGCAGAATCATTTGCTCTGATACCATGTAAATTTGCTTAGAAATGGGGATCGAACAGCAGCATCGAGAAGAGAACAGAAAGGGGAGAGAAAGAGGCGAAGGTTTGTAAAGCTTCTGTTATTCATGTTTCTTATTCAATAGTTCAATACTTTATAGTCGAGGAGAAACTGTACATTATATAGGCTAGAAAGGGATAGAGAATAGACTAAAGGAGATTACAAAGAATAAAGAATAAGGGTAACTAGAAGAAGAAGGAAATAAGAATAATGAAGAAGAAAATAAGAATAAATGAAGAAGGAAATAAGAATAAGAGCAACTTAATAAAGGAAGGAATAATATCTCTAACATGTTGCGATGCTGCAAAAAAAAGTGTACAATATGTAAAGGAACAGATGTAAAAATGGAACCAAATTTGAGTAGCTTTACAACCAGCAAAAACTCACTGAACTGCAAAAGGATCCTCCTCCTAGCATTTTCAAACATAACACTCATGTTTTAGAGATATATAAAGTACACATATAGTGCAAAGAATAGGGGAACACAATCAGTGCACAAAAATGAAATCAAAGACTTTGCTTTGAGTGCAAACATATCTATAATTCTTCAAATGGTCCCAGAGTTGACCAATTCCTTCTCTGCAGTGGCGTTACTAGATTTCACCAGAACGACAATGAAGTCCACAATATGTACATGATTGAGACAAAAGGTTGAGGCTGAGGCAAATGCAAGTAAATAGCACCAATAGGAAATTATGATAAGGAATTCTCTTCTTTTTTATTGTCCTGATCAATATGCCACATAGAAGGTAGTAATAAACAGAAATGACATCTTTCAGGGACTTAAAGTGGTTGATTTTCTGGTCATAGCAGTTGCAGGGAATTGTGAACAAAGTAGTTTAAACATAAGATGGAATGCAACTACTTCAAGAAAAGTTCAGTAAGACATATCCTTCTAGCTCAGAAATAATGCAGCTAGCCTCCTTGCATTCATCACCAACTATTAGCTACAGCTCCTAAAAGACCAAATACATTGCTCAAAAGCATGCTCAATGGATATGTTACCAAAGAAGATAAATTCTCAAATATACAGTGCACTATTATTTTAATAGAGCGCAAAAAACAAGTGCAGATAATAATATAGCGCAAAAAAAGAGCCTCACAGGCACCTATTATTTAACAGTAAAATAGAGGAGCTTTTATAGGAAAACATACGCACCCACACACTAAAGAAAAGGAGATAGCAGTAGAGGGAGCCAGACCTCTAGGCGATGCTTTCCAAGAGGTGGTCTAAATTCACCATAAGGTGTGGGTAAAACTTTCTCGTCGGTAGACCCGTTCAACAGGGAGAGCAAATCACCTGTATCATAATCAGACCATCAGTAGCCAGTAATACAAATGTAACACTTAATATTTATTTGTGTCCCGCACACAAGCATACATTACAGGAAATTCATGGTTTACCTACGGACAATTCTGTAGGTAAGTAATAGGTAATTACCACTTAATAATTATTTTTCTAATTCAATTCATTTCAAATTACTAAATATATGACACAATTTATAGATGGGAAAATGAATGAGTACTCTTCCAGTAATACATAGGTTGCAACTTCCAATATGACCCATCACATCTGAAAAAATGGCGACAATATTCCTTCAGTGGAGGTGTAACAGCTAATAACAACAGTATTTCAACGACAACAGCTAAGATTAACCATTCAACAAGTTAGGGAAGATTCGGAAAGTTGAAATCTTTAAAACTAGGCTGGGGAATGCGTTTGCAGGGAGAGTTTATGTTGGGGTTGATCTGTCTAAGCCTTTGATCGGTAAGTTTAAGGTGGAAGGGGACTATCAGAGGGTAGTCTATGAAGGGATTCACTTACTTTGTTAGTTGCGGCTGCTACGTCCATTATAAAGATAAATTCCCTCTGTTGGATAATGCTGAGGCGATGGTAAATGAGGGAGGGTTTAGAATGGTGCAAAACAAACCCAAGGAAGTAGCGGCGTTGGCTAATGAGAATTTTGGCCCTTGGATGAAGGTAGCCAGAAAGAGGAGGAATGGTTTTAAGAAGGTGGCTGAGAAGGAAACTGATAAAGAAGGAAAGCAGGAAGGGGGGTAGTGGTTATATCTAGGGGTAAAGGCACTAATATCCAGCAAAATCAGAAGGGAAAGATGCATGTTGGGCTCTCTCAGCAAGGAGTCAAGGCTTTAAGGAATAAAATTGAGGGTACTAAGGTGAATCTTGGGACCACTGCTCGACAGAGAGAAGGATCTATCAGTGGATCTAGAGGAGGGCAGGAAGCACATGACACCGGGAATTCTCAAGAGGCTACGTTGGAGGCGATTGAGGATACGGAGCGGGTGGCTGATTCTATCATTTCGGATCAGAATAAGTTTAATCCAGCTAAGTTGTCTAATCCACATTTAGTTAATAATACTGATAATAAGTTAGAATTGAATTGTGCTTCTGATAATTTAGCTATGGATACGAATGTCGCTGATTTGGATGATGTGACCTGAGTGGGAATATTAATTAATGTGGTATGTTTTTATAGTCTCTTTATCATGGTCTTGAATGTTAAAATTTTATCTTAGAATGTAAGAGGGGTTGCGAAGTTAGTTTTCTGCCATGTATTAGGAATTTGATAGCCTGCCATGATCTTAAAATTTTGTTTATATGTGAGCCTAGGATTAGTGGTGGGAGGGCTGAGGATATAGCTAGTAGGATTGGCTTTCCTAACCTGCATATTGTGGATGCCTCTAGTTTCAGTGGGGGATTATGGCTGCTGTGGAAATTTGGTGTAAATATTTCTATTAGTACTTAGTAAATCATGGTGATCAATTATCCATACCAGAATAGATGATAGTGCTCATAGTATTATGAATAATTTTGTGTATGCTAAACCGTCTGATATAGATAGAATGTGTTGAAGGGAGCTTGATAATCTTAGGATTGGTAATAAGCCTTGGCTTCTCACGGTGATTTTAATTCTATATTATCTTTGGATGATAAAAGTGTGGCTTTCTAAGACTGAGTCATTCTAGCGGGTGATTGATATCCCTTATAGGGCATAGATTCTCTTGGACCATCGAATCCATCTTTGTCAGATTGGATAGCTTTAGTTTCCACTGACTGGTTGATATTTTCCTAACTGTTGGGTGGATATTTTCCAAGAATAGGATCGGATCATTCGCCTATGGTTACCTCTTTTTCTCAAAAAGATTTCTCTGTTAGATTTCTAAACCATTTAGATATCAAGCTGCTAGGCTAGCCATCCTAGTTATTGCCCACTGTTGAAAGTTGCTGGATTCCTGGGGGGGATATCATCATAATCTGGGGCAGTTGAGAGATGTCTTGGTCTATTAGAATAGGCACAAGTTTGGAAACATTTTTACCAAAAGAAGAGACTCATGGCCAGGATAGATGGTATCCAAAGGTGTCTTGAAAAAAAAACAGAGTGTTAAGTTGAGGGCTCTTGAAAGGCATCTGCTTCAAGATCTGATATATTCTTGCTATGGAGGAATTTTTTGGTTTTAGAGGCTGAGGATAAGTGGATTAAGTTTGGGGATAAGAATACTAGCTACTCCATAGGAGGGTTCTCATCAGGAGGGCTAAAATTCAGGGTGGTTAAGCTACTTGATAATGATGTAGTAGTGTTGAGGGGGCTGATAACACCTTAAATTGGCTTATAACTACTTTAGGGATCTGTATAAGCTGGATGATAGCGGAGTGTTCAGTCCTTAGGCAATGATTTCCTATGATTGGTTTGGAGGAGATAAACTTCTGTAAGTCTCTTCCCACAATTGAGGAGATTTTTAATGTGGTTAAGGATATGGGTAGTTTTAAAGCTCCTGGTTCTGATGGGTTTCAAGCATGGTTCTTTAAGAACCATTGGGACTTAGTTAAAAAAATGTCTATGATCTAGTGTTCAAGGCGTTTGTTGAAACTGCCCAGTTAATAGAGAGTGTAATACTACCCTCATATGCCTTATTCCTAAGGTTCATAGCCCTAGTAGCATTAAACAATTCAGACTATTGCTCTTTGCAATGTTACCTATAATATTGTCTCAAAACTCCTTGCTAATCGTTTGATTTGAAATTTCCTAATCTTATATCCCCTATACAAAGCAGCTTCATTCCGGGTAGGCATATTCAAGATAATCAAGTGCTGATTCAAAAAATCATTTTTTCAATGAGTAGGACTAGGTGCAAAGATGGGTGGGCTATTCTCAAGATAGATCTGGAGAAAGCATATGATAGGCTCTCTGGAACTTCATTAGGGAGTCTTACTTTGTCTTAATCTGCCTAGGGATTCGTGTGCGACTTGTCATGTCTGTGTCGAATCAGTTATAATGAGAGTATTATGGGAGGGTTGCCAATCTGATGAGTTTGTTCCTTCCAGGGGGCTTAGGCAAGGGGACCCATTATCCCCTTATCTCTTTGTTATCTGTATGGAAAGTCACATCTAATTAATAATGCTGTTTTGGATAAAAGGGGTAGGAAAGGATTCCTCTTAGCCATTATTTTTGCGGACGACTTGATCTATGGGTAGTGCATCCATATCCAATGTGCTATATATGATTAGTGTCTCAAGACTTTGTGCTGCTTCTGGAGAAAGGTTAGCTTGGATAAGTCAAAAAAATTTGTTTTCTAAAAATGTTAGTCCGTGAGGAGTGTTGAGATCAGTAGACAAGTTGCTATTCCTCTAGCGAATAATCTTGGGAAATGTTTGGGCACTAGTGTTTCTCATGGGAAGTCTAGGAAAGGTAACTTAATGATCTCCTAGCTAAAATAAAATCCAAAATTAGTGGCTGGAAAGCTAAGTCCTATCCTTGGCCGGTAGAAGAGTGCTTGTTAATTCGGTGATCATGCTATTCCAGTCTTTAATTAATGACTCAAGATCTTCCTTATTCCATTGTGACAAAATTGAAAGAATGAGCAGGAAGTTCCTTTGGGGGCATAGTGAGAATGAGAGGGAAATTCACACAGTATTTTGGGATAAAATCTGTAAACTTAAACTGGAAGGGGACTGGGTTTTAGAGATCTTAAGGTCATGAATAGAGCTTGCCTAGCTAAGTTATCTTGGAGGTTTTGAATAACCAGGATGGTCTGTGGTGCAGAATTTAAGGGATAAGTATACTAGGGCTGATATAGTACTTCATCATGGGTGTGGAGAATATTATGGCTCTAGAGACTTAATGCTAGGAATCCAAGTGGAGACTTGGCAATGGGCTTACAATTAATTCTGGACTGATGTATGCTTATGAGTCCCCACTTTTTGAAGTTGCTTTAAATAAAGAGAGTATTGATTTAATGACTCAGTTGATAAATTCTGGATTGTTGTTCTGGTTGGGATTGGAATAGGGTCTATAATTTGCCTGAGGATATCTGGATACTCTTGCTGGTAAGGCCATTTTTGATTTGGAGGTTGAGGATCGATAAGCTGGCCGCATGATAAGTCTGGTCGTTAATAGTGGCCTCTGCTTATGATATTTTGAGGAAAAAGGGGGATAGTAATACCATTTGGAAGATAATTTGGAGCCTTGATGTGCCTGAGAAGATCAAATCCTTTCTCTGGTTGGTCATCCATCGGGGTGTTAAAACTAAACAATTTCTATTTTGCCGGAACCTTTTTCAATCTAATGAGTGTGATGCATGTAAAGAGGTTGAAGATATTGAACATATCCTAAGATATTGTCCGGTTAGTCTGAAGATTTGGAAATATTTGCTAGGGTCTGGATTTGCTTCTTGGTCGGCTTCCACTATTGAATTCCCCGAGTGGTTGTCTATGAATGTAAATGTAAAGATAAATTATCTGTTTAATGGTGCTGAGTGGAGTAGAATTTTTGCTGCTGTATGCTATCTACTTACTTATCTCAACTCTTCTCTAAAGAGGTTTCTGAAGCATGATGTTAAGGACTCATCAAGGGCAAAGTAGAGAGACAATCAGATGCGTTTCAGTTGGGCTCCTCCGGCATCTGGTGTATGGAAGATCAACGTTGATGCGGCAGTCGCCAAGTAGGGATGGCGGCAGCTGGTGGTGTTGCAGAGACTCAAGAGGGAGCGGGAATGAAGGATTCACCCATTTGATGGGTCGCTCTTCTGTATTAGAGGCAGAGCTATGGGCTTTGTTTGATGGGTTGTGCCTGGCTAAGTGTAAAGGACTTAGGAGAGTGGTGTTAGAATCTGATTCTCACATAGCTATTTCGCTAGTACTTGGGAACAATATCCGGAATTCGCTACATGAGGGTATTGTTATAGGATGTCGGCGGTTGATAGCTGAGTTTGAGTTATGTCAGTTATGTAAAATAGGTAGAGAAGCAAACCATATTGCGGATAGGGTTGCTAAGTATAGTTTGAGTTGTGATAGGGTTTCAAGTTGATTAGTTCACTGCCCGCGGGCTGTAGTGGTAGTCTTGTAAGCGACATTCCATCTATTGAGTAGTTAATAATATTTTCCCGGTTGATAAAAAATTAATCTAAAAACAAGAAAAATCAGAAGGTCACCATTGTTGAGTTCAGTGATGAATCACTCAAGACAAGACTTGCTTGTAAGAAATAAACAAGTAAAAATAATATAACATTTCAATTGTTTGAAGATGTAGCGAGCAAAAGTTATGTTAATAAACAAAACCTTGAGTTTGTCTCATAAATGTATAATCATTGCAACATTATATAGTTATGTTTCATCTTTTGCAAAACCCGTGAGAGAGAAATAACAATTGAGCATCTTTTGTAACATATGCAGCACAACCTGAATTTAATTTTATCATACCACCTACATACAGTAAGTTTAGAGCATACATATATCAGTTTGGTTAAAAATAAGGACAACATGAGTTGTTAGCATCGACTATTACATAGATGAATATCCACAGAGATATAATTAAGCCAACTTAGAGAACATTGTGATGTTTCACCTAGGATCCCAACCATAGAAAAATTGTGAGTCATTTCCAGCAAAGTAATTTCTCCCAAATAGCTTCACAGGCTAGGTCAGTGCCATGAAATTTTATCCCTGCACATGTCAATAATTTCAACCATTTCAGGACAAGGTTTATATCAATGAACAAGATACAAGGAAATCATGAAAAAAGTTAATGCCAAGAGATTTTTACCAACATAATATGGCTCATCTGTCCCGTTAGGGAACCAAGCAGCCCATATGAGAAAACCAGGAGACAATATATCAGCTTAGACAAAATCTACCTCATTGAAGTTGTAATCTCTGATGCTTGGTCCCTTTGCTCAGAACAAAGCCACTTGCAGGACTCACTTGTTGAGTTCAAGCATTAAACCATCACCAATTTAGCCTCTACCTTCAAAGTTTTTTACTCTCCCTGTCTAATCTCTCAAGGCTGGTGTGTTGTAGTAATCAATGAGATCCTAAAACCAGCCAAATATTGACATAGTTAATTGTTGATGATAACAGCCAAATATCCCATGGAAAATGGCATACCATATACGTATATATCTTCTTGAAGATACGTTGATATCTTTTGATGTAAATCAAGTGGGAATAGGTATCTACCTGGAGTACAGAATTTCATATCAAATCCAAAAAACTGACACAGAAGTATCTTTATGATTAAGACCAGTCCCTAGCAGCCTAAATTAGAACAAATGACACTGATGAGATTAAATAGATTGGCACATCAACCGATCAAACATTCTTCAAAGAAACACACGATTGAAGCTAGACCATATATATACACACTCACTTACCATCATCATTTTAACATCAATGACAAGGATCCCTGGAATAGAGCATGATACGTTTCCTGCTGCTTGAGTAACAAAGAGGCCGTCTCTGACGCTAGAGAGCAAAGTAGCATCAAATGGGTAAAGAAAAGCAGGTTTTTCTGCCTGCTGGCAGACTGTTTGGTCCTACTAAGAGGTTAATATTATCCACACTATTGTGCACAGCCTGTTACAAAGAGTGATTAGTACAAAGGAGGCACCGTCATATCTGAGACAACTTTAGCACAACCATTAGACCATCATGGTTATGGAAATGTAAACCTCCTTAGTCAGATATTTACCATCTCCATAGCAGCCATAACATCTGACACAAACCCTCCAAAGAGTTGGTACAGAGCCCCATCAGATTTGCCTAGCTACAGGTTTAAGGTCTCATGACACATAATGTGTGATCAATCAAGTAGACCCCCATTGATAGAATGTAATTGCCTGCCTTCTCATTAATCACAAGAATGTTTATATAATACAACCTATGCACAATTACTAGAGATAATATCTTAACCAACTCAAGATAGAATCTCAACAACTTAAATACATATATATCAGCCTCATAACATACATAATTATATACGGCTAACAAGAGATAATATCTTAACCAACTCAAGATAGAATCTCAACAACTTAAATACATATATATCAGCCTAATAATATACATAATTATATACGGCTAACACTCCCCCGCAGTCGAAGCGGGAGAGGGTCGAACATGAAGACTGGACCGAAAGTCCTCAAATAGAACCCGAGGGAGGCCTTTGGTGAAAATGCTTGCGAGCTGGTAACGAGAAGGGACATGATGAACATGGACCTCACCCTTGGCGACCTTCTCACGAACAAAATGAATATCAAGTTCAATGTGCTTCGTCCGTTGATGATGAACCGGGTTGCCAGATAGATAGATAGCACTAACATTATCACAATAGACTAGAGTAGCCTTGGGCACAGGACAGAATAGCTCGAGTAGGAGATTGCGAATCCAACAAGTCTCAGACACAACATTAGCAACCCCCCTGTATTCGGCCTCTGCACTTGACCGGGATAGAGTAGGCTGCCGCTTAGAAGACCAAGAAACAAGATTGGAACCAAAGAACACACAGTAGCCAGAAGTTGAACTGCGTGTATCAGGACAGCCACCCCAATCGGTATCTGTGTACGAAACAAGATCGAGAGAAGTGGAAGGAGCCAATTACATGCCTAGTAGAAGGGTCCCCTGGATGTAGTGAATAATGCACTTTAGTGCCTGCATGTGAACATCCCGTGGAGCGTTTATATGGAGACACCTGCTGAACTGCATAAGAAATGTCTAGACGGGTAATAGTAAGTTACTGCAGGGCGCCAGCAAGACTCCGGAAGAGAGTAGGATCCAAGTACAACGGACTGTCCGGTGAGGCACCCACCTTGGATTTGGTATCAACAGGGGTGGGACACGGTTTGCAGGACCCCATACCAGCACGAGCAATCATCGCCTCAACGTACTTACACTGAGACAGAAATAGACTTGCACCAGAGCATGTCACAACAGTACCGAGAAAATAATAAAGAGGACCAAGATCCTTTATAGCAAACTCTGAGCCAAGGGTAGTGATGATGGACTATCGAAGCCGCTCAGAAGAAGCAGTAAGAATAATATCATCCACATACAACAACAGGTATGCCATATCAGAACCACGCCGAAGAACAAAAAGAGAATGATCAGACCTGCTATGAACAAACCCCAGAGTGGAGACGTAATCAGCAAACCTTTGATACCAAGCACGGGGGGCTTGTCTCAGGCCACACAAGGAATGACATAAGCGACAGACAAAGGTCGGATGTAAAGGATCGCGAAAACCCAATGGCTGATGCATATACATAGCCTCACCGAGATGCCCGTGAAGGAAAGCATTCTTGACATCCAACTGATGAATAGACCAGGAGCGAGCGAGAGCAATAGTAAGCACAACCCAAGATAGTAGCAGGCTTGACAACCGGACTGAATGTCTCTGTACAGTCAATGCCAACCTGCTGGGACCTACCATCTGCAACTAAATGAGCCTTATAACGCTCAAAAGAACCATCAGAGTAAAATTTATGACAAAAAATCCACATAGAGCGAATAACATTGACATCAGGGGGACGAGGAACCAAATCCCAAGTATTATTCTGTATTAAAGCATTAAACTCATCTTGCATAGCCGATTTCTAGTTAGAGTCAGACAAGGCTGCCTAAGGGGAACAAGGTAAAGGAGAAGGAGTGTGAGTAGTCAAAAGAGTCAAAATCTGTTTGGGTTTCACAATCCCATACTGACTCCGAGTGACCATGGAGTGGCGAGCGGGTGGAGGGGGTAGGGTATGTGGAGGATGATGGAGCTATAGTGGGAAGGGGTGAGGATGTCGGCGTAGGGGGATCTAGAGAAAGAGGCACAAACGAAGCTGAAGATGGGGAACCAGCTAAGGACGAAGGGGACAAAACTGATGGAGCTGGCGAAGATAGCACATGATGTAGATATGGGGAAACACCAGAGTCAAGAAAAGTGTAAGATGATTTTGATGTAGAGGAAGGGGTCGAGAAAGGAAAGGTGGCCTCATGAAACAAAACATGACGAGAGACTAGAACTTGACCAGTGGAAGGATCCAGGCATAAATATCCCCGATGATTGGAAGGATGACCAAGAAAAACACATGGGGTAGAGCGGGGCTATAGTTTATGGATTGTAGAGGAAGGAATTAAGGGATAACATAGACACCCAAAAACCCGAAGATATGAATATGAAGGCTGTTTGAGATAGAGTAGCGAGAATGGTGATTGACAGTCCAAATGAGGTAACGGGAGAATATTGAGGAGATAAGTAGTCAGATAGAGCGCATGCTGCCAAAAATGCGCAGGGACGGACGAGTGATGGAGCAAGGTGTGCATCATATTATTGATTGTGTGAATCTTTTGTTCAGCCTTGCCGTTATGGGAAGAGGTATAAGGACATGAAAACCAAAAATGCATGCCGATAGATTGACAAAATGAATGGAAAGCAGAATTGTCATACTCGCGCCCATTATCACACTGCAAGTTTTTGATTTTTCGTTCGAAATGTGTATGTATGTATGTATGTGTAAAAAGACTTGAACACAGTGTAGACATGAGACTTGTGGGAAATAGGAAACATCCATAAAAAATTTGTATAATCATCAAGAAATAAAACATAATAACGATGTCCTGCTGAGCTCAAAATAGGACACTACTAGGAAAAAGCAAATTACCTACGGACAATTCTGTAGGTAATCCGTAGGTAATTATGATTACCTACGGATTACCGACAAATTTTCACTCGAAACATCCGTCGGTATTTAATTGGTCGGTAATAAGATTACCGACGGAAAAGTTAGTTAGTCGGTAAATTACCTACGGATAACCTACGGAATTGTCAGCCGTAGTTACCGACGGATTATCTACGGAAATGTCCGAAGGTAAATTACCTACGGAATTTCCGTCGGTAATCCAATGCCACGTCATTGTTCCCCGTCTCTTAATATCCGTCATTGTTACCTACGGATTACCTACGGAATCTTAAACCAACCATATTTATTAGACATTTTGTTGGTAAAATATTACCTACGAATTACCTACGAATTTTTATACCAATTATTATTATTAGACAGACCGTAGGTAATCCGTAAGTATTTATATTTTTTGGAATTTTACATTTATTTGACCATATTTAGTTTAAATTGTGATAATTCTTAATTTTTTAACAATTGAATTATAAAGATATTTCATAATTAAAATTATTAAACAATATAATGTTAAAATTCAATAGACACGAACTATATATATTATAAAGCACGGTACTCAGAATATTTAATTTTATAACATATATATTTAACTGATTTTATAAGTCCGGAAACTAATATTAAACATCATAAATAGAACAACCATAAAACCATACTAAGAAAATCTAAAAGTTTACAATAACACCAGATCAGTCACTCTTTGAACTATTAGTATCTCCAGCCCCAGCTTGCTATTGGTTCCTTTCCGGTGGAACCTGAGCATGTGATATAGATGGTGGGGCATGAGGTACAGTCTGTGGTGGACCCCACCACCATCCCTGTGCCGGTATCCCACTCTGAGACCCAAATACTGAAGGTGGACCCCAAGATGAACTCGTCTGATGAGAAGCAGGTGCAGCTGAAGATGGACCCCATGACGGCTCGACCTGATGAGAACCAGATGCTGGAGGTGGACCCCATGGCGTAATGGCCTGCGACATCCCACTCTGCGTAATTACCATTTCATATAAAACAACACAATGTCACTTTATATAACATAGAAACTTACAATAACATATACTTCACATTAAACATCAAAAATGGATTTTCAAACACCAAAATAGCACAACCAACCCATACAAGTTGTCAACAAAATGAATTTGTCTAGGTTTATTAGGAAATACTCTTCTTCTTGGTTGTGATTTGTAAGACAAAAAAAATCAGAATCTACATGTTGTTGTTGTGTGGCGTGCGCTGAGGAGTAGGGGATGCTTATTGAAGACCTATGTGGCTGTGTATCTGGTGGTGGGGTACTGATTGGTGAGAATGGGAGGAAATAAGGGGAAAAAAAGTGAAATCTTGAATAAAGAAGAGGAAAGAAGTACGGGAAAAAACATTAGGAAAATGGGGACTGATTGGTGGGGAAGGATAATGGATAAGATTTGGGTAGATTGTGATTGGGTGGGTAGATAGTGTAGCTGTCACATTTTAAGGAAAAAAAAACTTCACAACTAAACAAAACAGCATCGCTTTGATTAATATACTAGTACATCATTAAATAGTAGTATTAATTAGTACTAATGGCAACTAATTAAAATTTAAGTCTCTAGCTAAGTGATCCCATTTTTTATTTGGTTCTTTTCATGATCTTTTCCATTTTATTTAGCATCATAACCGAAGCTACAAAGCTATTTTTGTGCCACAATTTTCAGCCCCTTACAAAAGCTAGTGAAGCTTTTAAAACGGACAACCAACAGTAGAAATGAGCATGCTCTTTTTAACTTGTAAATAGAAGCAAAGACTCCAGAATTTAAGCGTGTATTTCTCAGTTTGAAAATCCTTTTGTAACATTTATAGCAACAACAACAAAATGACAACGTAAAGCAAGCGGGTATGATAATTTATGTCATGTTATTAGTTGTAAAGAGGGAGAAGATGAGATCAAACTCATACATGCTTTGTGCCAGCAACTTGCAAAAGGGACGGCCTGGTGATGGTCTCTAATCCGGACAAGTATTCTGTTAGTTATAAAAAACACAGCTGTTAAGCTAGGTGAGTATTCTGTATTAAAAGGCTGCTGTAGAGGTCCATTGATTGTAGGGAAGTTAGTTTAATCAATGCCCTTTGCCTCAATGTCTAAATAGCAGCAAACTGATTTTTACAAATTGATTAAAAGTTTAAAACAGAAGTGGGAATGAACACACTTTGAAGATTATGACGTGCTGAAACATATTTTAAGTGAATATTGAGGCAGATTTTAAGTTTACGAGTTGGCCGGTGAACTTTTGAAATACACAATTTTAATAATAGCAAAGACATTATGATTTTAGTTTTGTATTACAGATGACAAGTACTTTTGGATTATATAGCGGACAATAGAGACAAAGAGGACCAAATCAGGAATAGAGCATTATTCACAATCATTTCAAATCGTATTATCCTAAGCAGCATAATCGGAAGCAATTGAAGGCTTGCTCTTTATTAATTTTGCAGCTTATATTGAAGGAAAAAATGTTTTTTTACTGGTTTCAGAATCATAAAGCTAGATTACGACTCAAACAGAAACAACAACAACAACAAGTCATGTCTATTCATCTTGCTGCCTCTGGGTTTAATCTTCATAAGGGAAATAATGGTATTACTACTGCATATCATCATAACGGTATACCTGGAGTAGTAGAGGATCCTTCAGCCGAATTGATAGAGCTTTTGCGAATGACGAATGGTTTGCACACTTCAAAACTGAACTCTGAAAAATTGAAGATCAGGTGGAGGTAGAAGGGAAAAATAGTCAAAATGAGGTTCTGTTACAGAATGCACCAACAAAGTTAGAAGCTACACAAAGAAGCTACAAAGTGTATTGGCGACAACTTGCACGTGACAAATGGATCAAACACATCGACAAAATCTACAACTTCATGTTCATCAATCCATGGCGCCACCACCTCATCTTGTTCATCCAAGTAATAATAACTACACTTCTTTTAATATTCATCATCATTTTCTTTGTTTCATGATTGATATATAGTAGGAGTAATTCCATATATGTATGTATACAGAAATCTATACCACAAACGTGTGAGATGTGGTTTCATCCCATCATCCCACATCGTGAGTGAGCAAACAAAGGGGCACTTCCTTTGTTATAAAAGGAAGTGCTCACCTCACTACTAATCTCATCCCAACAATTAGTAATTCTTCTGAATGCTAAATTGTAATCTCTTCTCTCTATATCTCTTAAAGTATAAATAAGAGAATTCTGGTAGTGTCCGAGGAAGTAGGCAAATTGGCTGAACCTCGTAAAATTCCGGTGTCCCTTTTATAGCTTTATTTAGCAGCTTTTGTGGGTAATTTTGTAGTGCTTTATTGTGCTAAGAAATTACAGTCAGGAAATTCTGTCTAAGGAAGTGGTTCTTAAGCGGGACCATTGTGACCCTACCACGACCTGGGAATTTTCCTGTACGGAGTGATTTTCTAGTACAATAATTTACTCTCTTACCCAGTCGCTTCCGCAACAAGTGGTATCAGAGCCAAGGTTCTGTCTTAGTATGCTCTGTGGTTGCAGCTAGGCTGATCTTCCACATCAGAAAAGCGTTCCTTTGTTCAGTTGATACGTCGTAGCGCTGCTAAATAAAAATTGGAGCAGAAATGGCAGACGACAAATTAAAGACGCTGGAGACAGCGTCATCAACTTCCTCGTCATCGATTTGGACAAGAAGGGTGATGACTAATGCTAAGTTTTCGGTGGAGACATTTGATGGTACGGGCCATTTCGGCATGTGGCAATGCGAAGTCCAAGACGCTCTCTTTCAGCAAGGTCTTGACATCGCCATTGAAGAGACAAGACCGGAAGACATTCAAGAGAAGGAATGGGAGGCCATGAATCGAGCAGCTTGTGGTACAATTCGCTCCTGCCTGTCGAGAGAAAAAAATATGCGTTCTCTAAAGAAAAATCTGCATGGAAATTGTGGAGGCATTGGAGGAAAAATTCATGAAGAAGAGCAGTCAGAATAAGCTTTTTATGAAGAAAAGGCTATTCCGCTTTTCGTATGTTTCGGGGACCACAATGAATAACCACATCACCAGTTTCAATCAACTAGTAGCTGATTTGGTAAACTTGGATGAAATTCGGATGAAGATTTGGCCTTAATGTTACTGGGATCTCTTCCTGATGAGTATGAGTTTCTGGAAACAACTCTACTCCATGGGAAGGACGATGTCTCTCTGAAGGATGTCACTGCAGCACTGTACAGCCATGAATTGAGAAGAAAAGAAAAGAGGGCTGGTACTGATGAAGCAGAAGAAGCATTAGTGTGAGAGATCGTTCTTCCGCTCAGAAAAAGGGGAAGAAAGGATGGTCAAAACCGAAAGCCAAGCTCGGCAAAGATGAATGCGCCCTTTGTCGAGAAAAGGGACATTGGAAGAAGGACTGTCCAAAACAGAAAAGGCAAGGCTGTTCAAGACGCATGTGTAGCTGAATACGACAGCGAAGGATCAGGACTATCATTGGTGGCATCGACTTCAAAAATTAATCAGGATGAGTGGATTCTGGATTCAGGAGCAACCTACCATATGTCACCCATTCGAGATTGGTTCTTTGATTACAAAGAACTAAAGGGTGGAACCGTTTTGATGGGAGACAATAGCCCATGCAAAACAATTGGTATAGGCTCAATCAAGTTGAAGAACCATGAAGGATCAACCAGAGTTTTAAGAGAAGTTCGGCATGTTCCAAACTTGACCAAAAATCTCATTTCTCTGGGACAATTGGAGTCGAAAGGATTCTCATGGGCCGCTAAAGATGGGTTCTAAAGGTCGTTTCCGGAGCACTGACGGTGATAAAAGGCACCAGAAGGAGCAATCTGTATTACTACGAGGGGAGTACAGTAGTAGGAACAGCAGCAGTTGTGTGGCTCCCAAGGAGAATGACTCTCAGTTGTGGCACATGCGACTGGGGCATGCGGAGAGAAATCCTTACAGATTCTTGCAAAGCAGGGATTGCTGAAAGGTGAAGGCTTGAAAAAACTTTTGTGAGCATTGCGTTCTCGGGAAGCAAAAGAGATTGAAGTTTGGCACTGCCATCCATAATACGAAGGGTATTTTGGATTATGTCCATTCTGACGTTTGGGGACCCGCCAAGACGCCTTCCTTGGGTGGGAACCGCTACTATGTGACCTTCGTGGATGATTTTTCTCGAAGAGTTTGGGTGTATGCCATGAAGACTAAGGATGAAGTGATGGGGATCTTCCTAACATGGAAGAAGACAGTCGAGACGCAAACAGTCGAAGGATCAAGTATCTCCGGACAGATAATGGGGGAGAGTACAAGAGTGATCCATTCTTGAAGGTTTGCAAAGACGAGGGAATTGTCCGACACTTCACAGTCAGGGAAACACCGCAGCAGAATGGAGTGGCGAGCGAATGAACCGAACATTGCTGGAGAAGGTTCGGTGCATGTTGTCAAATGCTGGGCTGGGTAGACAATTTTGGGCAGAGGCGGTAACATATTGCAGCCATATTGTGAACCGGTTACCGTCGTCGGCTATTGGTGGAAAGACACCGCTTGAGGCATGGTCTGGAAAACCAGCTACTGATTATAGTTCTTTGCGAGTGTTTGGTTCTATGGCTTACTACCATGTGAAGGAATCAAAATTAGACCCAAGGGCAAAGAAGGCTCTATTTATGGGGATTGCGTTTTGGGTAAAGGGATACCGGTTGTGGTGTCTAGAAGCAAAGAAGACAATCATTAGCAGAGATGTTACCTTTGATGAATCTGCGTTGTGGCAGAAGGTGACAGTAGACTCCATCCAGACAGAGGGAACTCAGAAGCAGGTGGAGAAAGCACCAAAGAAGGTGGAGTTCGAGAAGGAGATATTTGTAAACCCATTGGTTGGAGATGATAGTGACTCTCAAGGAGTAGATGAGTCAAATGAGGAAGCTCCAACAGCAGAATCAGATCCGATTGCAGAAGAAAGACCCAGAAGAGAGATCCGCAAACCTGCTCGTTATGCGGATATGGTGGCTTATGCACTTCCAGTTGTAGATGAAGGGGTACCACCTACTTTCCAAGAAGCAAATCAAAACTCGGAAAGTAAGGAGTGGAAAGGTGCCATGGAAGAAGAAATGAATTCTCTTCACAAGAACAACACGTGGAAGTTGGCACAACTACCAAAGGGCAAGAAGGCAATTGGTTGCAAATGGGTGTTTGCAAAGAAAGAAGGAACTTCAGGTGAAAACAGTGTCCGCTACAAGGCTAGGTTGGTGGCCAAAGGGTACGCACAGAAGGAGGGAATTGATTACCATGAGGTATTTTCTCCAGTAGTGAAACATTCCTCCATAGAATTCTGTTGGCGTTAGTAGCTGAGCTGAATTTGGAATTAGCCCAACTTGATGTGAAGACCGCGTTCTTACATGGCGATCTGGAGGAAGAGATCTATATGACTCAACCAGAAGGATTTAAGGTTCGTGGTAAAGAAGATTGGGTTTGTAAGTTGAACAAATCATTGTACGGGCTGAAGCAGTCTCCAAGGCAATGGTACAAACGATTTGATTTGTTTATGAGAGGGCAAAGGTACACGAGAAGCAAATATGATCACTGTGTGTATTTGCGCAAGCTACATGATGGGTCTTACATCTACCTACTCTTGTACGTTGATGACATGCTAATAGCTTCAAAGAATCAGTCAGAGATTGATAGATTGAAGGCTCAGTTAGCTCAAGAGTTTGAGATGAAAGACTTGGGCGAAGCCAAGAAGATTCTCGGGATGGAGATTAGCAGAGACAGAAGGAATGGCAAGCTTTGTTTGTCCCAGAAGCAATATCTGAAGAAGGTGCTACAACGTTTTGGTATTAACGACAATACAAAACCTGTGAGTACCCCGCTTGCTCCTCATTTGAAGCTTAGTGCCCAATTATCTCCAAAGACTAAAGAAGATAGAGACTATATGGCTAGAGTCCCATATGCAGAAGCAGTTGGTAGCTTAATGTATGCCATGGTGTGTACAAGGCCCGACATTTCACAAGCAGTTGGAGTTGTGAGCAGATATATGCATGATCCTGGCAGAGATCATTGGCAAGCTGTGAAATGGATTTTACGATATATTCAAGGTACTGTGGATATTGGTCTGCTATTTGAGAAGGATGTTACAGGTGGTCCAAATGTGGTTGGATATTGTGATTCCGACTATGCTGGTGATATGGATAAGCGACGGTCTACTACTGGTTACTTGTTTACTTTAGCCAAGGCACCAGTAAGTTGGAAATCTACCTTGCAGTCTACAGTGGCTTTGTCTACGACTGAGGCGGAGTACATGGCTCTGACAGAGGCTGTGAAGGAAGGTATTTGGCTTCATGGGTTGCTTAAAGACTTGGGAGTTGGTCAGAGGCACATCACGGTGCACTGTGACAGTCAAAGTGCTATTCATTTAGCAAAGAATCAAGTCTATCATGCAAGGACGAAGCATATTGATGTTCGCTATCACTTTGTGCGGGAGATACTCAAAGAAGGGGATATTCTTGTTCAGAAAATCCGGACGACTGAGAATCCTGCAGACATGATGACCAAGGTGGTGACCGTAGTCAAGTTCAAACATTGCTTGGACTTGACCAACATCCTGCATATTGAAGATGACGCTTAAAGGCGCAATTGTAGACACTACCAAGTAGGTTTGTAAGAGAGTTTATTTTGGTTAGTGGGATAAACCAAGGTGGAGAATTGTGAGATGTGGTTTCATCCCATCATCCCACATCGTGAGTGAGCAAACAAAGGGGCACTTCCTTTGTTATAAAAGGAAGTGCTCACCTCACTACTAATCTCATCCCAACAATTAGTAATTCTTCTGAATGCTAAATTGTAATCTCTTCTCTCTATATCTCTTAAAGTATAAATAAGAGAATTCTGGTAGTGTCCGAGGAAGTAGGCAAATTGGCTGAACCTCGTAAAATTTAGCAGCTTTTGTAGATAATTTTGTAGTGCTTTATTGTGCTAAGAAATTACAGTCAGGAAATTCTATCTAAGGAAGTGGTTCTTAAGCGGGACCATTGTGACCCTACCACGACCTGGGAATTTTCCTGTAACAGATATTACATGGGTCACGCAGCAGCTGCCATACCACAACAACAACATCTTGATCATCATCATAATCAGCAACATCAGATGGGTAGATCCTACTACAACATCCATCATCATCAACAGCAGCAATCACCATTTGTTTAGTGTTTACAATACTCATACCTACTACACTGGTCTATCAACCACTGATAAACCACTTACAGGAGGTTCATTTTCAAATGATCAGACTATGCTTGCTACATGGTACTTGGTTTCTTCTCGCAATATTTTCTGTTTTCTGTTTATTACTATATGGTAGCTTAATCAAACCTGTGTGTTGTCTCCTACAGTTTCCTGAGGCTTCAAAAGTCAAACACTATACACATTTTTTTATAAATTAACAGATAGGATTTTTCCCCTTGCGCCACAATGCAAAGCCTAGAACCCACTTTTGCTTGTACAGATAAGCCCTCTACCATCTGCCTTTCTTGATAATCTAGAAATGATCTAGGATAAGCTAGATGCTTCTGGTGATTTTTATGATTTTGTTTCATTACAACTTCACTTCTCAAATAATGTTCTCAGTAGATTTTTTTTTTTTTTTTGATAATTAATGTTCTCAGTAGATGAGTGGAAAATGCTGTGAGGGACAGATTCTGTCACTAGTCTATTGATTCTCTGACCTGGTTTATTCTCACCTTGCTGGTTAAATATCTTTTGAAGCATTGACATAGTTTTGTTCATGTTTGTGGCAATACCTACTCGCTATCATAAGAACATTTTCTTTTACAATTTAATAAAACAGAGAGTTGTTCCTAGTAACGTGTGTCCTCATAACTGTTATATTGATACGTGCTTGATATGTTGTGGCAGTTCTCTAAGTGGAGTTGCAAAGATATGGGATCTTAGAACTGGAAGAAGCATTCTTGCTCTGGAAGGGCATGTTAAGAGTGTAAGTTTTTATCTAGACTTCACTTTATTTTTAATTTTTTGTAGACTACACATTGGATGGTAAAGAAGATATTTTTGGTTAATTTTGTTGTTTTCCTTCAGGTTCTTGGAGTTGGCTTCTCTCCTAATGGATATCTGCCAGCTCATTCAGAAGATAATACATGCCGCATATCTGCTAGCGACTGTGACGGGAGGTAATACATTCACTTCATATATATCTCCTTTGTTTGAGCTACTGTTTGTTGAGCCGGTTTGAAACTAGAGGTTTCTAATTAATGACAGCCAATATTATTCTTTGCCAAAATGGATAGTTAATTTCTGGCAGCGAGTTTCAAGGTAACCTGTGATCGCCTCATCTATTTGTACAAATATTTCTCTGGATTTAGTGCCTAAAATTGATCTAATCTCAACTTTACATGTACTATCAGAGATGCCATATCTGCCGTTTCTCTCTTTGTAAATCTTGCTGAGACTGATAAAACTAATCTATGTTGAAAGAACTCTTTGGTATTTGCCTGATTCGAATTTTATGTTTTGCAGCACATTAAAGTAGCCTTTCTTCTTATTTTTACGATCCTCGAGGTCATGGTTTTGATAACCTTGTAGAATATAAGAAATAGTGTATCTGTTAATCATTTTTTAATAATTGCAGTTAGTCACATACAATGCATAAATTGAATTACAATAATAATCAGTTTATGTCATGGGTCAGCAGTAGGTGTATCTACCACTGATGTCAATAGTACTACTAAGATAACACACATTAGAAAGAGGAGGAATAATAATAACCTCAGTATAGAAAACAAGACACTAGATTTATTCCCACTACACCCAACTGCTGAAGGTAGATGTGGTGCAGGTAACTCGATTACCGCCACTACCAACTCATCATCATGTTAATTGTTATGATCAAAGTTTTCTTTGATTTCTTGTCACTACAAAACAGCAGTATCAGCAACTAGTACGTAAACTTCCTGGAATGAGACTGCCTAAAAGAAAGAGAGTCAGGTTTTCTAACTCCTAGTCGGCTAGTAGACAGAGGCTAAGCGAAGAACTAATGAGGGTTCAACAACTGAATCAAAAGCAGCATAAGAATCAGGATCCTACCTACTGACTAACATTTTGAATTGAAGCAATCAGTGCGCAACTTTTAGTAAAGAACCATAATTATCCAACTACTGACAAAACAGAATCCTAATTATCATATTAGGTGTGATAGAAATGTTGTAGTTGCCAGAGAAAGTATAGTTCCTGAGTAAATTACCGGAGTAGAAGCGCGGGAGAACGATTCCAGCCCCAGCCCCAACGATTCCAGCCCCAATACTTCCACCCCCTCTTTGCCTTGGTGTATGATCGACAGAAGCAATAATAATCTGGCTTTGCGAGAGAACGAAGGAGAAATTCAACGGAATAGCAGCGCGGGAGAGTCTCTGGTATTCTTCAACTGATTGGCTTTGCGAGAGCGATGGAGTGAGATACATGAGAGAAAGAAAACTTCTGAAAGAAAGATAGAAAGTAGAGGAAAGCAGACTGATCAAGGAAGAATAAACTGGCCTGATGCACCGTGTTTTTCTTTTACCAAGCTTACCGACGGACACCTTCCGTCGGTATTTATGTGATTAAAACGACAGCGTTGAGTTTTAACGAAGATACTATGGCTGTGTTTTTATAATATGATTACCGATGGAATAATCCATCGGAAATTACCTACGGATTATTCCGTCGGTAATCATATTATGAAAACGATGGCGTTTGCATTAAAATCATCTATCACTATGAATCAAATACCGACGGACTTTAGAACGTAGGTAATTCCCGACGCATTATTCTGTTGGTAGCCATCCTTGAAAACGACCGCGTTTTAAGTAATCTCGCCCACTTATATATAAAAGAGTTATTACCGACGGAACGTATCCGTAGGTAATTATCGACGAAAATATTCCGTAGGTAATCTGTATGTAGAAGAAACGCCGCGTTTCAGCTTAAACTCTCGTCTGTCACTACGAAACAATTACCGACGGAATGAAGAGCGTAGGTAATTACCGACGGAATATTCTGTAGGTAATTTGATGGCATTATGCGCGCCATCACCAGCCAGGCCTCCCGCACTTTTCCCTTCAAATTTACCTACGGAATATTCCGTCGGTAATTGTTTTGATGGAAATCCGTCGGTATTCCGTACGTAATAAGTTAACTAGGGGCTGGTATTATAAACCGTAGGTATTCCGTCGGGAATTACCTACGGAATATTTTCCGTATGTAAACTACTAGTTTCTAGTAGTGGGAGATGTCCAGAGTTCACTATGAATAATATCAAAAGGAAAACGAGAAACAGATAACGAAGAAGCAAAAGGAAGTCGAACATGCTTACCAAGAGGACACGAAGAGCACTGAAAGTTTATGCGTAATGAAACACGTGGTATGAAATTATTTTTGTGAAGCAACTGGAGAAGACGAGAACCGGAGCGGCCAAGACGAGCATGCCAGAGCGGGACGGAAGCAGCAACAAAAGCAGAGTGGCGGGTGGGCAATGGTCTCGTAAAGGGATAAAGGTCTCCAGAACTATCACACCGCAGAATTGGTTTGCCCGTCTATAGTTCCTTAACAGAAAAACTAGAGGAATCAAATTCAACAGAAACATGGTTATCACAAGTAAACTGGCGAACAAAAACAAGATTTTTAACCAAATTCGGAGCATCAAGAACACGAGGCAAGCGTAAAGGAGGGTAAGGAGAAGAAAACTGAAAAGAGCCAACCCCCTGAGCAGGAATTGTATGACCACTACCAACGATTATGCCAGACGAGTTGCTTAAATGTAAATAAGACGAGAGATTACCTGCCATGTTGGACATATGAGAAGTGGCACCTGTATCGAAATACCAACTGTCATCTGGAGGAGTCAAGGACATGGTATGCATCACGGCATCAATATCGGTAGCAGGATAGACGAGCTGAGAGGTGGCGACATGGTGCACTTGTGGAGGCCGCAGACCAAGAATGCCTGGGCGAGGAGCAGCGACAGTATGGTGCCAAGCCGGCGCAGGTGTCGTCGGATACGGGCTCGGAGGGGTAACCCACATAGGATGATAACCATTCCACAAACCGGGTGAAGAAAACCACGGTGACCAAACAGGAGGAGGAGCCGGAGTAGAGGTATCACGCGACGACCGGTTTCCGGAGCCCCAACCATGGCCCGTGCCTTTCCGACCACTGGTGTTGCGCCTGTGCCCACGGGAGGAGGAACCGCGAGCCGGCGATGAGTCTGGAGCAGTAGCACTGTGTCCTGGTTGAGCAGCTGTAGCAGATTCCGGCGTAGAACTGGCAACATTGCGACCCACGAGAGCAGCATTGGACTAGCGAGCGGTACGTTTCGCCATCGTCGATTCCTCTAACACAAGCATAGAGCGTGCTTTTGCAAAAATTGGAAGTGGCTCACTCTGCTGTATTAACATAGCGATGCTGGAATATGTATCGTTCAGACCGGCCATAAGCTGAAGCACCAATCTTGTGTTGGAAACCGGAGAACCAACATTAGCAAGCTGGTCCGCCAGAACCTTCAACCGTTGATAATAAGAGGTAACGCTGTCGAACTGGTCAAGAGAAAGATTGGTAAATTGCTGATCGAGATGAACGACACGTGTATGGCGGTTGTCTTGAAATAAGGCCGCCAACTGAGTCCATGTAGATAAAGCGGTAGCGCCGGACTCGATGATAGTGTGGAGAAGGTCGATGGATATCGTACCATAAATCCACTGGAGAACAACTACATCGAGGCGATGCTAGAGAGTGACGGCCTCAGCAGCAAAAGACGACGCAGTTGCAGAAGACGCTGATGTCGGAGGAGTATCAGCAACAGCCACGGCGTCTTCGGTTACGGGTTCAATGACCGTGCCAGTGGGCGCATCAGTGGAGGCCGAAGTGAGGGCGGCGGCATCATCGGTAGAGGGTGGAGAAGCGCCAGGTTGGATGTGGGCGAGCACATCACACGTGGTAGCATGGTTGCGGAATAAAGCCGCCCATGATGTATACTGCACAGACTCTACATCAAGAAGTATCGGAATAAAATTTCGTATGTTGGTGACGGCCAGAGCCAGATGGAACTTTGAAGAGGACGCCATGTGTGTCGGCGGCAGGGGGAAGAAAATGAGGACGGAAGACGGAGATGATAGGCGGCGTGGAAGAAGGAAATTCTTGAACGGGTTAAAGCCTAGGCGACTGATACCATGATAGAATGTAATTGCATGCCTTCTCATTAATCACAAGAATGTTTATATAATACAACCTATGCACAATTACTAGAGATAATATCTTAACCAACTCAAGATAGAATCTCAACAACTTAAATACATATATATCAGCCGAATAATATACATAATTATATACGGGTAACAAGAGATAATATCTTAACTAACTCAAGATAAAATCTCAACAACTTAAATACATATATATTAGCCTAATAATATACATAATTATATACGGCTAACACCCATCAGATAGAAGGTAATAGCCTTTGGACAAAGTTGCAAAATAAATACACTATAAACTTTGATGATGAATAATTAAAAAGGGAAAAAAATGAAGAACAAACCATTGAAATGGTTTTGCATATATTTGGTCAACAACACATGAAAACAGATTATAGCCATAAAAGTGATAGGAAGTCAAAAATTTATTCAGGAGCACTAATCGTTGTCATGTGTCAAAGGAAAGAATATTATATTGAGGTTTATAGGAGGTTGGATTAATCATCCATATTTTACTAACATCATATATATATATATATATATATATATATGTTTAAGAACAATTAGAATTAAAGGGAGATCAATCATAATAGTTTATAATTAACCAAGTCTAATATGAACTAATCTCCTCTAATATCAATGGGAGAGATCCCTTGGTCAAAAAGTGGTAGCAAATAATCAATGTTTCTTCCCGATTCCCACATCCCTTCACCCCCAACATCTCAATGCAATCTCCTCCGCGCACATCCACCTCCTCATCCCACCACCACCATGCCAGTCTTTTTCGTCTTCCTCCTCCTCTTCATCCCCGTCACCATCTCTTAAGCTCTCAAAGAACTATTCCATCACCTCTTTCCTTTCTCTCTCTAACGTCTATCCCCACATGAATTGTAGGGTTTTTATTACTTTATCACTACCACCTCTTTTATTTTTCCTTCCACTGGTATACACATCGACTGGTAAAGATGAAAGAGGGCTTAAAGATTGTTTCATGCTAAGCTTGGAGAAAACTAGTTGGTGCATGCATAAGGGGGTAGAGATTAGGAATAAGATAAGAGGCTGACAAAAGGAAAGAGATGAAATTCACCAAAACAATAAAAATGTAAAGCAAGAAAGAGAAACAAAAATAAACCTTAATCCTGAAGATCCACGAGGAACAATTGTGTTTCTGCTCAAACTTCACTTAAGAGAAAGGTTCCAGAGCGGCTAGGGCTTTTGTTTGCGGAAGAATGGGTTAAGAGTTCATTTATACTTTCTGAATTACAATAGTTTTTATTTTGTGGAAGGTAAGAGTGGTTGAATGTCTTTTGAGACGGTAACTTAATATTGCGTTGAAATAAAAGTACTATAGCTACGAAAGTGAAGTAACGCCCTAATTTTTTGATAAATAAAATGACTGAATCGTGATTGCGTCTGAAATATGATTCAAAATCTTTAGTTTTTTTACTGTGATGTGCAAGGAAGAAGACAACTGTGAGTCTGAACCGCCTTCAATCTGGTGTGCGAGGAAGAAAACGACTGTGAGTCTGAACCGCCTTCAATCTGGTGTGCGAGGAAGAAGACAACCATGAGTGATTTCAGCCCTGCCTTCAATCTGGTGTGCGAGGAAGAAGATGATTGTGAGTGTTTTCAGCCCTGCCTTCAATCTGGTGTGCGAGGATGAAGATGACCGTAGTGAAGGGAAGAAGACGATTAGAGTATATTATCAGTTCTCAAATGAATTTTTCAGCCCTAACCTTCAATCTGGTGCGAGAATGAAGAAGACCGTGAGTGAAGTGAAGAATACGACGTGAGATAGGTTAGAAGTTATTATTCTAGTGGATAATAGAAGTGGGGAATTAGTGCAAAATAAACTAGTGCACCAATTGAACACATCTAATAGGGCTTAAAAAATGTCGTTCCTAGTTGATAGGCATCAATTAGTGCAATTATAAAAGATGCACTAACATATATTTTGCACTAATGGGGCAATATTACAAAGATCCACTATTTAACCAAATCAAATAGTGCGAGAGAATAGTTGCACCATTTAACTATAAGACAAATAGGGCGACTGTAACAGAATTGTACCAATTGATACTACCTATTAGTGCAGGATAAAGTGTGAACCAATAGGTAGTCAGTCTAGTAGTAACACATCTTGATCCACTACTGGTGCGACTAGATATGGTGCACAATTACACAATATCAATTAGTGCGAAAATTAATGTTGCCCCAATTGATATGATTAGTTAGTGCAAGTTATTTTGCGCCCCATTTGTTAATAATTGTTAGTGCAAGTTTCTTTCATGCGCACCATTTGCCATAACCAAGTAGTGCACTTTAACATTGCACTATTTGTTCTAACTTTTGGTGCAACCTTTTGGTTGCACTAATTGATAATCTAAACTTGCCCCAAATAGGTAATATTGTTGTAGTGAAGTTAAAGGTTTTGATCAATCACTATAAATAGATCTAGTAACCCGTAGCTTAGGATCATCCCAACTTGTGGGGATCACATCCAAGAGAGTCAAGTGTGTATCTATGGGAACTCAAAGGGACTCGGGTAAAAACATCAAGGGAAACACAAAAACATGAGTTGATGGGTTTGTTGGGTAATCCTCATGTAAACCTATAATCCTCATCCTCTTAATGAAAGTTGAACTCTCTCTTCTCATGGATGTGGGTCATATTTGGACCAACCCACGTATATCCTTATGTCACCATTTTATCATTACATTATTTTGTGGTTTTTCTTGTTCGATAACCATGTCGATCTCACCGTAATTCTGGGGAAATGGGCCAGAAATCCTAACAAGTGGTATCATAACTCATGGTTTTTTGGGATGTTCGTGTAGATGAAGATGTCATCGGGAAGAGAGAATGGTGATTTAAGATGCCATGGGCTTTGATAAAAGTGACAAATGAAGGAAGGTGTTGGAGAGAAGAAGTTGTCATGCCTTGAAGATCATGCATTTCCTTGCCTTGATTGAAACATCGTGTTCGTGATGTTTTTGAAGTCTCAACACTTATTTCTTGCTAATAGAGATGAATGCCACTCAAAATTAAATGTGATTTTATTCTTCATCGAGTAATGACGAGAGCTTGGTGACTTAGGTTATATGAAGTACGGTGATGGTGAGGTGTTTTCATAAGAGAGGTGGCATGCACTTAAGAAGATGTTTGGATTGAAAACAAGTTTGGTAAATAGGAAGAGCTCGTAAAAAATAAAAATCATCAACTATGCATGTTTTTGGTGTGAGGGTGTACTTGAAGATGATGATGATGATGATGATAATAATGTGTAGTTTGAAGGAGATCAAGCTAGAGATCTTAGATTTTGAAAATATGTTGCATCATTCACATTTGAAGTAAAATCTAGTTCTTTATTTTACAAACCGTTTTGTGGAGGATTAAGTATAATAAAGAATGGTAAGATCTAGTAAAGCTTCAATGGTGGTGGATTGGTGCAGAAAACAAGTATACTTTTTAGGGTCACGTGATGGATCATGGACTTTCATGGAGCACTGGAAATCATCTAGCAAGTGGGTGGACCTAAGGTTGTGGTAGTGCATATAACCACAAATGAAGCTTCGCGTGGTGATCAATTGTGAAGTTGCTGTTAGCTCGTGTTTGAAGACTTTGCGAGAGCCGGATAAAGACGGCATAGATCACTATTGTCTTTGGTTGTGTAGTTGTTTCCTGAGTTGCTATTTACTATGTGTTTGTGGTTGGTTCATGAAGATTTGGACCAGATGAGTCTTTGAGGGCTCGTGAAGGAGTGGTCCATTTACCTAAGCTTAAATGCAAACAGTCTAGATGAAGTTATCTGGTTTAGTCCTTGTGTGACTGTTTTTGGGATTATTTACCAAGAGGAAGATTAGCATTTATAATGGTATATGGTTGACCGGATTGAACATGAAAACTAAGAATGGTTAGAATTAATGCTAAATCCATTGAGTTTCTCTTGTGAATTTAATTGTTTTTTCTTTCAATTAATGTGTTATTCACAAAGAGTTTCACAGAAGTTGAAGATGCATTAATGGAAGCACTTATGTAATGCAAATTAATGACGTCTGAAGCATTTCGTTTTCTAACATTATGAGGAGGGTTTTGAGGAAATTAAAGTTCTTGAAAGAAGTTAAGACTTCAAGCTTTCTAGATACCCGAGTGTTAGTTATTCATAAGTGTTAATGGATTGTTTTAGTAAGATTGTAACCGTTGTAACAAGTACATCAGTATGCGACAGTTGACTGGGTTAATGTGAGGATAAGTGAAGTGGTTTAACCATTCTAGCTACCCTAGCGGAGCTTTCCCCATATGTTGATCCCCTTGATGTTGATGTCTATCTTTCCTTGGTAACTAAACCTATTGACACAATTCCTAGCTCTATCTCTCCTCATATCCCAGTTGTCCCCTCAAAATTAGCCCAAGTCTGAAAATCAATCTACAAAAAAAGCCAAACTCCACTGAAAATCCAAAGTCCCCCCTCCCCTAGCCTCCCTCATTATCCTGGGAAGACACATCTGGTCTTCCGAGTCAAAGAACCTCCCCTCAAAATATCACTTCCTCTTTAATTCAAGATAAAGTGAAGTACCCCAATTTTGATTGGGAACTTCCATTTCCCATTTTGAACTTGACTTCAACAAGAAACCTAAAAGATCTGACTCTATTAATCAAGACACCAGTCCCTCTTTAGCCCGTATCATGTGTGACGTGGAAGCTAAACACAACCTTCCTTCTGAATCCTTTCACCATTCCAACAGTACAAACTCTAAAAATGATTGCATGTATGTTCCCTACAAAGGAAAACAAAAGATGTGTCCGAAATCTTCCCTTAGCCCTCAATGCCCTGACAAATTCAAAAACAAGAAAAGTAAGAGTTTGAAACTTTAGCCTTTGATGATAAAGCCTGCTTGTAATGAGAAGGAGCTAGAGGAAACTGAATATTACAGTTTAATCCTTAAAGACGTAAACCCACGGAGGAGCATAGCTACCTGCCTTAATGAGTTGCATTTCTCTTAACTGTTGGGGGTTGGGTCGCCCATATGTAGTGGTCTGGATCGCTGGCTTGCTCAGGAAGCACAAACCTGAACTAGTTTTTTTCATGGAGAGCCACAGATCTATTCCTGAGACAGATCACATTAAACAAAGATGGAAGGAGTAAGATGGGGTAGCTGTTGCAAGTGATGGTAGAAGTGGAGGACTTTTGTTGTTATGGAAAAAAAATACATCAGTTTCCTTAGTCAACTTCACTAAGCACCACATTATTGAGGAGGTAAAGTTCCTAGGTATGCAAACTTTCAAGTTCACTGGCTTTTATGGTTGGTTAAATTGGTGTTTGAAGTACTTGATGTGGAAAATTTTGCTTACTCACAAAAGACATGTTAAAATCCCTTAGGTTTAAACATTGAAAGCTTATTTTAGGGTTTGAAGTTTAGGGTTTAAGGTTTAACAACCCTAAACCTTGAACCGCAAACCCTTAAAATATACCGAGTAAGTGTTGGTGTTATAAAGTATAGAACAAGTTAAAAAAAGACTACCTTATAAACCATACACCCTTAAAACCACCCTAGGACGGTAAAAACGTCGAAGGCTTATTTTAGGATTTGAAGTTTAGGGTTTAAACCACAAACCCTAAAAACCACCATAAGAGCTTAAAATGCTAAAGATTTATTTTAGGGTTTGTAGTTTAGAGTAATTTTTTTGCTCATTCTATACTTTTTAATATGGCCATTGTCTCGCATAGTTTTAGGGTTGTGATTTAGGGTTTAGGGTCATTAGACCCTAATCATAAACCTCAAACCTTGAAATAAGTCTCAAACATTTTAATTGTCCTAAGGTGGCTTTTAGGGTGTGTGGTTTATAGGGTAAACCTTTTTATACTTAGTCTACACTTTATAATGTCGCCAGTGACTCGACAGTTTTTTAGTGAACATGTACAGGTGCTAGGTGTTTTGTTCATAAATCTATGGTGTTTGGCTATGTTGATGTTAGTGTTTTATATTTTGTCTATTAGAGCGGAATACAAATGTGTTAAAAATAGAACTATTACCAACATCGTGTCTGGTTCATACAAATGTACATAGTGAATAGGTGCTAGGTGTTTGATACTGAAATCGTGGTGTTTAGCTATGTTCATGACAGTGCTTATATTTAGTCTTTTTTAAAAGAATACATAAGTCTTTAAAAAGAAAAATGTCACCAACCCTATGTCTGATGTATAGAAAGGTACACAGTGACCAGATGTTTGGTGTTTCATCAAGCCATGTGGTGCCTTTTATGTCTAATGTGTAAAAACTAGTATTACATCATTTGACACCATGTATATACATATGAATTAGTTCTAAATAAACATTGACAAAACACCACACTTTAGTACACAAAATACCATTCAAAAACTTGTGGGTTTTTAAGACCCCTTGCAGAGTACCCAAATGGAAACAAAAATGTTGAAAATGCTTAATGAGTACATGTCAGTTGTGTCATATGGTGTATTGTATTATGTTTGCTATAAAATAATAGCAATGTGTTAAAGAATAAAATTATTATCAACATTGTGTCAAGTTTATATACAAGTACATAGGTGCTTGATGTTTCATTCAATAATTTGTGGTGTTTGGCTATGTTGATATCGGTGTTTTATATTTTGTCTGTTGGAAAAGAATACAAATGTGTTTACGAAGAAAAATGTTAGCAACTCAATGTCTAGTTCATACAAAGGTTCATAATGAATGGGTGTTAGATGTTCCATTCAACAGTTGTGGTGCTTTAATGTGTCGTGTGTAAAAAACTAGTGTTACAACAATCTGACACCATTGTATATATAGATGAGTTAGTATCAAATTTACATTGACAAAGCACCACACATTGATCATTGATGAAGCACCACACTTGGTGTGTTTGCACATCTATATGTATAAATCAATGCTGCTCCCGTCGACGTCGTCATTGGAATTCCATATACCCTTGGCCCGATTCTCATCATTGTTTGTCTCAGTGTCATACTCTAAATCAATGTTGCTGATATCCTTAGAAAATATCATCTTCTTTCCCTAGTTTCTTCGCTTGCCCTGTTCACCACTTCACTGCACATAAAAACTTGTTAAACAGAAATTTGGAAAGGAGAATGAGGATAAAGAAAAGGAAATCTAGGTTGGAGGACGATTCGAGGATGATGAAACAGTGAAGTGAACAAGGAAGAAATAGGAAAGAAAATAAAAAGGGAAGGAAAACCTTTTATCATTCAATTATTGTTTATGCGTACTCAATCCAATTCAAAGGAACCCCTTCTTCAACAAAGAATAAGGACGACATAATTACACAATCATCTATCATACAATAATAGATAAAATTATATTGACAGAGGTGATCACTCGGACGGGCTAGCCCGGGACCAAGCTCGGTTTTACTTTCCAAGAGATCGGGACTACACTAGGACCCTGTGAATTTGGTCTTGATTGGGCCCAGTCTGGGACTGGGACCGGTCCCTTTTTTGAAATATAACCGTTACTCAATAGGAACCGACTATATTTCGAAAGACTACTAGCTCTTTCAAGCCTAATTTAATGAACTCGACGATAGCTAATATTCTTATGAAACAAAAGACTACTAGCTCAGGCTCTACCTACTCCACTTATGATGATTTTCTTGATTTGACTTTTAATTTGGGTGATGATAGTTTGTTGATGTTCTCAAGCAGTAGGAAGACCAATAATCAAAATTTCAAATCTTAGCTTGAATTGCACGAGACATCCTTGCAGTTTCTGTGCTTTTTAATAAGCATTCAACACGGGTAAACATGTGTTGGATGCTAGAAGATCAAGCTTGACACCAGATTCAATAAAAGTTAGTGCATACAAGTATGATTGAGACGCTACTAAGATACGTTCACAATGACTAAATCAAGAGAATGATCCTTTTGAAGAAGATAATTGGTTTTAGTTGAACTCCAACAGTTCAGATTAAGGAGCTACTAACGGTAGAGATGACGTAGGAGTGCTTGATTAAGTTTTAGTTTATAATGATTGTAATATTAAGATATTGGTCGAACTATGAACTTGGAAATAGAACTTAGTATTCGAACCTAGTAGAATTGTAATGTAATTATGATTGTAATAATAGAACTACGTGGCTTTGATTCCTTCAGGGTACGTAGGAAACTTATCTTGTTTATTTTACAATACATAATGTTAGTTAGAAATTATTCACATTATCACTATAACTTTATAATATTACTAAATAGCCATAAATTACATAAAATCTTTTTTTAAAAGAAAAGTCTGGTTACAGTCCAGACCAAATGAGATCAGAACCGAGACCGTCATCTGTTATTAGCAGTTCAAATCAGTTTCTCACTCCAAGGACCGAAACTAATTGAACTTGGGACCAATTGAACCCAGGACCATGACTGGGACCTGCCCGCCAATGACCAGTTCTATTTGAAAGTAGCAACTACCCACAAAATGAAGAGATAGCAAACTGTTTAAATCTGCCACATACCAAATCAGGTTATTTTTTTAGAGTAAATTACCGGGAACTCCCTTGAGGTTTTGGGATAATACAGTTAACCCCTTATGTTTATCATAATTATTGGTAACCACCTTGAGGTTAAGGTATCTATTACTACGAGCCCTCGAACTATAACTCTGTATCATGATGTTAACTACGTGTTGACCAGTCAGCTTAATCACATTTTTATAATGCCAGACCGGACGACAAAATTGCTTAGTCAACATTGCCTAACTCTTCCTCATCCCTCTTAATATGCATTTTCAAGGTAGGGTTGACGTTTTTAGGAAAATAACAATGTTGATTAAGTTGTGATTTTTGTCCGGCCTGTCATTACTAATGTGATTAAGCTGTCGAATCAGCACATAGTAAACATCTTGATACTAGAGTTATAGTTCGGGGGCTCATAATCAGAGATACCATAACCTCAAGGTGGTTACCAATAATTATGATAAATTCAAGGGGGTTAAATACATTATCCAAAATTCTCAAGGGGGTTCTGAGTAATTTACTCTTTTTTTAATAACCAATAATATGATCTGGACCCTACATTAATACTACCTTCGTCCCGTCATAAGTGTCTTATTAGCTTTTTGGCATGTTTTTTTACTTTAATATTAAACATATAAGATAAAACATTTTAGAAAATTAATTTGTATAATATATAGTTTTCACATAAGGATTCCATTGTAAAACATAGATTTATAAAAATATATTATCTTACCGGATAAATATTAAAGTCAGACAGCATATCCAAATAGTAAACTGGACACTTTGACTGGGGGAGGGAGTATAACCCTTGATCTAACGGTCACCATCCGATTCGAGATGTTTTAAGACTCCATTCAAATCCATAAATGAATTCAAAGTCCAAACGCTTAACCCTGTATCAAGTCTCTTTTTTACACGCAATTAGATTTGTAAAATAAAGTCACCTTTTCAATATCACATTAAAGTCACTGTTTAGGGATTTACTAACCGTCACTTCTCACATAAGGATTCCATTGTAAAACTTAGATTTATAAAAATATACTCCCTCCGTTCAACAATAACTGTCATTTTAGAAACTTGCACACTTATTAAGAAAAGTAGGACAATGACGCATGTGCCCCTACTTTTTACTTTTCCATTTAGATAATAATTACTTTTATATTGAATAGTAGGGGTAAAAGTGGAAAGAAGTGTGTCAAAAAGCTAGAATGACAGATATTTTTGAACAAGAATCACATCCTAAAATGACAGATATTAATGAACGGAGGGAGTATTATCTTACCGGTTAAATATTGAAGTTAAACAGAATATCCAAATAATAAACTGGACACATTGACTTGGGGAAGGAGTATAACCCTTAATCTAACGGTCACCATTAGATTCGAGATGTTTTAAGACACCATTCAAATCCATAAATAAATCCAAAGTCCAAACGCTTAACCCCGTATCAAGTCTCTTTTTTACACGCAATTAGATTTGTACAGTAAAGTCACCTTTTCAATATCGCATTAAAGTTACCGTTTAGGGATTTACTAACCGTCACTTCTCACATAAGGATTCCATTTTAAAACATAGATTTATAAAAATATATTATCTTACTGGTTAAATATTGAAGTTAAACAGCATATCCAAATAGTAAATTGGATACTTTGACTTGGGGAGAGAGTATAACCCTTGATCTAACGGTCACCATTAGATTCGAGATGTTTAAGACTCCATTCAAATCCATAAATGAATCCAAAAACCAAACGCTTAACCCCGTATCAAGTCTCTTTTTTACACACAATTAGATTTGTATAATAAAGTCACCTTTTCAATATCGCATTAAAGTCACCGTTTAGGGATTTACTAACCGTCACTTCTCACATAAGGATTCCATTGTAAAACATAGATTTATAAAAATATATTATCTTACCGGTTAAATATTGAAGTTAAACAACATATCCAAATAGTAAACTGGACACTTTGACTTGGGGAGGGAGTATAACCCTTGATCTAACGGTCACCATTAGATTCGAGATGTTTTAAGACTCCATTCAAATCCATAAATGAATCCAAAGTCCAAATGTTTAACCCCGTATACAGTCTCTTTTTTACACGCAATTAGATTTGTATTGTAGTCACCTTTTCAATATCGCATTAAAGTCACCGCTAAGGGATTTACTAACCGTCACTTCTCACATAAGGATTCTATTGTAAAACAAAGATTTATAAAAATATATTATCTTACCGGTTAAATATTGAAGTTAAACAGCATATCCAAATAGTAAACAGGACACTTTGACTTGGGGAGGGAGTATAACCCTTGATCTAACGGTCACCATTAGCTTTGAGATGTTTTAAGACACCATTCAAATCCACAAATGAATCCAAAGTCCAAACGCTTAATGCCGTGTCAAGTCTCTTTTTTACAGGCAATTAGATTTGTATAGTGAAGTCACCTTTTAAATATCGCAATTAATGTCACCGTTTAGGGATTTACTAACAGCCACTTCTCACATAAGGATTTCATTGTAAAACATAGATTTATAAAAATATATTATCTTACCGGTTAAATATTGAAATCAAACAGCATATCCAAATAGTAAACTGGACACTTTGACTGGGGGAGGGAATATAACCCTTGCTCTAATGGTCACCACTAGATTCGAGATGTTTTAAGACTCCATTCAAATCCATAAATAAATCCAAAGTCCAAACGCTTAACCCCGTATCAAGTCTCTTTTTTACACACAATTAGAATTGTATAATAAAGTCACCTTTTCTATATCGCATTAAAGTCACCGTTTAGGGATTTACTAACTGTCACTTCTCACATAAGGATTCCATTGTAAAACATAGATTTATAAAAATATATTATATTACCGGTAAAATATTGAATTTAAACAACATATCCAAATAGTAAATTGGACACTTTGACTTGAGGAGGGAGTATACCCCTTGATCTTACGGTCACCATTAGATTCAAGATGTTTTAAAACTCCATTCAAATCCATAAATGAATCCAAAGTCCAAACGCTTAACCCCGTATCAAGTCTCTTTTTTACACGCAATTAGATTTGTATAGTAAAGTCACCTTTTCAATATCGCATTAAAGCCACCGTTTAGGGATTTACTGAAATACCCCAAACTAATAAAACCTGGATTAAACATCTAATCACATTAATTAAGGCCTAAACATGCCTTAAAAGTCAACTGAGAACAACAATGGTCAACACAAAGCAAGATATTGCACCCTTTGACTGTTTAGGGTAAATAAATACCCAAATGAACTTCTTAGGACCTAAAACTTTGTCCTAAGCTTATTAACACACTACTAAACATATTACAATCGTTGGACAACATTCCAACACAAAGAACAAGCATTTGTATGCTTCAAGGTCAAGTGGGGCAAAAATGTGCTCTAAGAAAACCTTAAAGGTCTAATGACCTCTAAATGATATAAAATTGGATTCCATGATCAATTATCATGTAAGTAACACAAAAAAGCTGTTCTCAAAGAAAACTGAGCTCAGAAACACCTTGCGACACAAAATGTACACTAAAATACCTTAAAACACGTTTTTTTGTATGGGCTCTAAGATAATGACTTTTTGTCACTTTAAAGACTAGAGTATGTTCTTTTAAACATTAATGTGACATGATAGACTATATTATGAAGTCTAAATCAAAGTATGAAAATAAAATCAAAATGGACAATTTAGTATGAATAGTACCCAAAAATAACATTTTAATTACTAAGTATTAACCATGGTCAATTGTCACCCATTGACCACACCCCCATTGCCGACTTCATATAGCTGGCATTCCCACTCATTAAGCTACCTCTAAACAAATATCTAGCTAATCTAATGACTCACCTATTACTATTTCATAAAGTAATATATTAATGACTTAAAAGCAAATCTAGCTTAATCTTCTCATTTCCTTCATTCCCAGCCGACACCAACCTTCTTCATTCTCTCTTTTGCTTCTCCAAACCATGGATAACACACCAAGAACAGAGGAGAACACCAATTGACATAGGTAAGCTTATTAAGCCATTTTATGTTCATTTTCTTCACAATTCTTTCCTCTTTTCATGGAGCTAAGCAACAACCATTTCCATCCATGGTTCTAGGTTGTTTTGGAGAGTAAAATATGAGTGATTATCGGCTGTAACAAGGGAAGGAGAAGGGAAGTTCTAATCTTGATCTTTTAAGGTAAAAATGTGCTTTAAGCACTTATATCTTTATCCCTTTCATTTCCGGTTGGAATACTTGATTTCTTAGGCTTATAATCTTCTTAACATACTTATTCAGTTGGTATATCAAGAGCTTCAAGGTATAGCCAAATCCAAGCCAAAAACACCATTTTGGCATTTTAATCAAGGTAAAAATTAGCCATCTTCTAATCTGAGTTATACCAGTTTAAAGCTTGGTTTTAGTAGCTCTTTTGATGCTCTTACCCTACTGTAAATTAGGCCGAAGATCAACCTTGGTTACCTTGGTATTCTAAGGTAAATTTTACCTTAAAAATATACATTAAACACTTCTTATGGTTAGATCTTGCTTGGAGACTAATCATGCCTTAATTTCTGTTTGAAAACATGTAAATGATGCTGTGGAAATTTTATCCTAAGCAGGCCGTGGCCAAACAAGGCCTTAACTAGACAAAAACAAGGTATAAATCACTTAAACCTTCACTTGGTATATTAATATGTAATTATACATATGTGTATAATTTGTGCCGTGAGTGAACAAGGTATTAAGGTCTTATTTTGACCTTAGGTGATTAAGGAATGGTTTAGTAAATTTTATAACTAATTAATTAGCATAATTGTCAAATTTAAGACATTATGTGGAAAATTGGTAAATAAGGAGAAGATGTGTGTAAGGCCGAGAGTTTAATGCATTTTTGGGCATTTATGTGTAATTTATTTTATAAGCTAATGTTTGTAATAAGGCCATGTACTTTAGGCCATTTTATTTATGCATTTATAAGCTTTTAATTAAGTTTAGGTGCTAAAAATAAATTACCGCAAGGAATTGGGGTTATAGTGTAAATAAATTAAATTTGGGGGCTATATATTAATAAAGCCGAAAATTAGAGGTTTAAATGAGTTTATATTAAAATTATAAGATTATATAAAGTTTTGGGGTTAAATGGTAATTTCTGAAAAACAAGGGTACAAACCGTAATATATGGATATTGATGGTCAAGGAAATATTAAGGTGGTCAACCTTGACCATATGGTAGGTTTTGACCAAATTAGATAAGTTAAATAACTTATTTAAGGTTTTATAATAAGATAAGTATTTAATTGTAACAATTTTATAACATATGTGGTATATATGTTATTACCGAAAATAAAGGGTGTATAATGGTATTATAAACACCCATGGGCTATTAAGAATTTTTTTAGGAATTTATTGGGTTGATTTTGGAATTAAAATAAACTATATATGTATAATATATAGTTATTATGACACTTTGGTATAAATAATGGGGTGATTTTGTAAATAAAGGAAACTATGGTATATGAAAAGAATATGGTTTTTATATGGTGCCCACGCGGCAATAATAAATAGTTTTGTATAAAAACTATAGGTTATAAATTAAAGGAAATAAAAATATCATATTATTTGATATTAGTATATGGAACAACATTACATAATGTTATGTGGTCAAAATGGGATTTAAATAAAATAAGGTGCTGTACCGAATTATTAAGTTTGGAATATGAATTTTAGACTATGGTTTATAATGTTATAAATGTTATAACAATTATATGGTGTTAATGGTTTTACATGGAATTAATACAAGTAAGGGAATTCACATTAAATAATGTGACAAACTATAAATAAATAAGATTTATAAACTAAGGTGTTTATTGATTAAACCTTAGGAGTTGTAATTATACAACATAAATTGTTACATAATATTAGGATAATAATCTTAATATAAGTTGTATAATATAATACAACTAATGGGAATAATCATCTAGTATAAGATGATAAAGTGTAACATATAATATAAGAGTTTTATAACTCATGGAATTTACCTATATGGTACATATATACATATACAAGAAAAATGTATATAAGGATGGATATATATTATGGTTGGAAACCATATAATATAGTGGTGGTGGTTATTTAAAAAAAATATAGTTACAAACTATAAACTATGAGTTTTTGAATGCAAATATAATTTGCTAAGATAATGGATAATATAATACAATGTATTATAATGGATGGTGGGAAAATGATACAGTATAAAAAATATATAATACAGTATAATATAATAATGCATGCATACATGCAACTGTAGGTTATATACTTAAATTAAGTGATGGATAAGATAAAGAAATATAATGAATTAAACTTAACAGTCGAAATATTTTGACATACGAGTTTTAGTAACAAAGCCGACCGGTTTAGAAAAACCCGTAACAAATAACTGTAGAAATCCGGGGAAGAACTGTCGGGGTTACTAGTTATTCGGAAATACCGGATTTAGTTAGTCATGGAGACTAACTTATAGTTTATTACCGTTTAGATCATACTTCAGACGAGGACGCTTGACGAGCTAGTGGTCTACACTGCGCATCCTAGGTCTTGGTGAACGGTATGTAAAGAGGTTTGATCCGAGTTGTCCTAAGGAAACTCCTTGGGCTCGGATTTGGTTGATATCACTTGTGTGTTAAGTGTTTTGGATACATGTATGTGATTGTGTGCTACTGCATTAATTATTTATGCACGAGCGTCCTACGGGGCTAACACTACGTCGACTATAGATCGGCTTATATAAACATACATATACGTTAATGTGATGACATGACGGTTACTTGATATAATACCATTAGTATTAATATTAAGTATATGGCAACCTAAGTAAAATACTTAGGGATGAGTCACGACATTGTCGGTCTCTAGAGTATGGATCTCAAACATGAATATGACCTAGATTACTTCTAGGTATGCGTGAGACCCATTGGGCAGCTAATTAATAAATTATATTCTCCATAAGACTAAGAGCATATCTTAAACATTATGAGAGAGAGATGGTATGAGTTGAGGTGAGGAATCCCGGTAGTTTACGAACTACTTGGTTGCGCATTTGTGATCACTGAGGGGTTCCCGATTGGGTTCCGCTCCAGGTTTATACCCAACGAGCCCTATTTGGATCGTGGGTCAGGTGGCTATGGCCTTTTATATGGACGTCTTACGAGACAAAAGAGAATAGTCAGGGGCCTCCGGACCTCTGGCGAAATGAGCACCTTTGTGTGTACAGGAGGACTACTGTCCATGGTGAGGTTATCGGGTTGTCTTAACATGACGCCCAACTGGTATTAATTAAACATGGTTTGGATGGGGCCTTTAAGGCCAGGATAAATTAACTATGGAAACTGTACGCTACGGCGATTGTACATTGTACATTATACTATTATTACTCGATATGTTCGATATTCAATTATTGTTTGTGATATTTTATGACTGTTTGAATTGGATGGATGGTTAAGTGTTTATGAATGTTCGGATGGAGGATTATGTATATTATACATGTATATTACAGTATTGATTATAACTGTAAAATGGTAAAGCATGAAACCAATCTAATATTAAGATGGTTAAAATGACTAAGTGACCATTAGGGTCCAAGCCCGACATACTCAGCGTATATCGCTGATACTACACTCATTGCAGGTTGATGATTATTGCCGAAGCCGAAGTGCGGGAACAGGGTAATTAGAGTTTATTTTAATTACCGCACATGGAGTTGTATTATGGTACGGTTATGTATACTCAGGTTTGGGTAGACGCTCACTTGTCGATGTTTATAGGTATGGACTTAGTATGATGTATAGCAATGTTCTCGTTATCACAGCGGTTAGCAGTTTGTTTTTGTTGGTTGTTGGGTATAGTTTGGCTTCGTTGCTCGCATGGGCGAGTAATGGCCGGTGACACCCGAGTGAGTATTGTTACTGTTATTAATTCTTCCGCTGTAAGACGTTTTATTTATTGCTACGAGAGAGATTATTACGTGTTTAAGGAGAGCGGTGTTATATTTACTAACCGTCACTTCTCACATAAGGATTCCATTGTAAAACATAGATTTATAAAAATGTATTATCTTACCGGTTAAATATTGAAGTTAAACAGCATATCCAAATAGTAAACTGGACACTTTGACTTGGGGAGGGAGTATAACCCTTGATCTAACGGTCACCATTAGATTCGAGATGTTTTAAGACTCCATTCAAATCCATAAATGAATCCAAAGTCCAAACACTTAACCACGTATCAAGTCTCTTTTTTACACGCAATTAGATTTGTATAATAAAGTCACCTTTTCAATATCGCATTAAAGTCACTGGTTATGGATTTACTAACCGTCACTTCTCAAATAAGGATTTCATTGTAAAACATAGATTTATAAAAATATATTATCTTAGCGGTTAAAAATTGAAGTCAAGCAACATATCCAAATAGTAAACTGGACACTTTGACTGGGAGAGGGAGTATAACCCTTGATCTAAGAGTCACCATTAGATTAGAGATGTTTTAAGACTCCATACAAATCCATAAATGAATCCAAAGTCCAAGGCAAATTCTTGGGTACGGCAGTGCCGTGCACAATACTGTGCACTCCAGTCCACTTGTCAGTCCAGTCAGCTGGTGACTGGATTATTTTGTTGACTGGGCTGTCTTTTTAGTATATTAACTTCAATTAAATGTAACTTTTAAAATATAAGTTCAAAATGAAAAAAATTTATATCATTGTTCATCTAAATTCGAGCTCTTCAAAACAAGAACAGACATGAATATGTTTTGACAACTTAAAAAAAAATTTTATATGTATACGATGAAACACTAAAATCATAATATGATTCATTAATTTTGATATTATGATTCATTAAAATTAATATTATGATTTATTAAAATTGATATTATGATTTACTAACTAATAAGTGGTGAATTAGATAACACACTTTGGAACCGATAAAAAATTATTATTATTTTGTTGTGTATTATTATTGTATAGTTATTTTAAACCTTATATGCTGAATCATGTATTTTCTGTACATACCAAATTTTTTTTGTGTTGTATTATTGTTTAATTTTTTTTATTTTTATATGTTTAAGTTGATACACTAAAATGATGATATGATTCATTAACTTTGATATTATGATTCATTAAAATCGATATTATGATTCATTAACTAATAAGTGGTGGGTTGGATAACAAACTTTGGAATCGATAAAAAATCATTATTGTTTTGTAGTGTATTATTATTATTGTATGGTGCAATTTAAATCTTTTATGGTGAATCATGTATTTTTCATGCAACCAAATATTGTTTTGTATTGCATTATTGTTTTTATTTTTTTTATTTTTATATGTTTGCAATGATACACTAAAATGAAGATATGATTCATTAATTTTGATATATGATTTATTAAAACTGATATTATAATTCATTAACTAGCAATTAGTGAATTAGATAATAAACTTTGAAACTAATAATGGATTATTATTGTAATGCATTATTATTATTATTATTATTATTATTATTTTGTGGTGTATTATTATTATTTATATGATGTATTTTAAGTCTTATATAGTGAATCATATATTTTTTTAACATACCGATTTCAAAACAGATAATTAATCATTATTGTTTTGTAGTGTATTATTATTGTTGTATAGTGTATTTTAAAATGTATATGGTGAATCAAGTATGGTTGATATGTATAGATATATACATATAACAAATAAAAAATTTTAAAGTTGTCAAAACATATCCATGTCTAGTCTTGTTTTGAAGAGCTTGAATTTAGAGGAACAATGATATTTTTTTTTATTATTTTGGACTTATATTTTAAAAGTTACAACCAATTGAACAGTAAAAAGATAGTCCAGTCAGCAAAATAATCCAGTCAGCAGCTGACTGAACTGCCAAATGGACATGACTGCACCTAGTTAGACGCGGGCAAGCCGCACTATCTACTGTCTGAAAGTCCAAACGCTTAACCTCGTATCAAGTCTCTTTTTTACATGCAATTAGATTTGTATAGTAAAGTCACCTTTTCAATATTGCATTAAAGTCACCGCTTAGGGATTTACTAACCGTCACTTCTCACATAAGGATTCCATTGTAAAACAAAGATTTAAAAAAATATATTATCTTACCAGTTTAATATTGAAGTTAAACAGCATATCCAAATACTAAACTGGACACTTTGACTTGGGGAGGGAGTATAACCCTTGATCTAACGGTCACCATTAGATTCGAGAAGTTTTTAGACTTCATTCAAATCCATAAATGAATCCAAAGACCAAACGCTTAACCCCGTATCAAGTCTCTTTTTTACACGCAATTAGATTTGTATAGTAAGTCACCTTTTCTATATAGCATTAAAGTCACCGTTTAGGGATTTACTAACCGTCACTTCTCACATAAGGATTCCATTGTAAAACAAAGATTTGTAAAAATATATTATCTTACCGGTTAAATATTGAAGTTAAACAGCATATCCAAATAGTAAACTGGGCACTTTGACTTGGGGAGGGAGTATAACCCTTGATCTAACGGTCACCATTATATTCAAGATGTTTTAAGACTCCACTCAAATCTATAAATGAATCCAAAGTCCAAACGCTTAATCCTGTGTCAAGTCTCTTTTTTACACGCAATTAGATTTGTATAATAAAGTCACCTTTTTAATATCGCATTAAAGTCACCGTTTAGGGATTTACCAACCGTCACTTCTCACATAAGGATTCCATTGTAAAACATAGATTTATAAAACATATATTATCTTACCGGTTAAATATTGAAGTTAAACAGCATATCCAAATAGTAAACTGGACATTTTGACTTGGGAGGGAGTATAACCCTTGATCTAACGGTCACCATTAGATTCGAGATGTTTTAAGACTCCATTCAAATCCATAAATGAATCCAAAGTCCAAATGCTTAACCCCGTATCAAGTCTCTTTTTTACACGCAATTAGATTTGTATAGTAAAGTCACCTTTTCTATATCGCATTAAAGTCACCATTTAGGGATTTACTAACCGTCACTTCTCACATAAGGATTCCATTGTAAAACAAAGATTTATAAAAATATATTATCTTTCCGGTTAAATATTGAAGTTAAACAGCATATCCATATAGTAAACTGGACACTTTGACTTGGGGAGGAAGTATAACCCTTGATCTAACGATCACCATTAGATTCGAGATGTTTTAAGACTCCATTCAAATCCATATATAATCCAAAGTCCTAACGCTTAACCCCGTATCTTGTCTCTTTATTACACGCAATTAGATTTGTTTAATAAAGTCACCTTTTCAATATCGCATTAAAGTCACCGTTTAGGGATTTACCAACCGTCACTTCTCACATAAGAATTCCATTGTAAAACATGGATTTATAAAAATTTATTATCTTACCGGTTAAATATTGAAGTTAAACAGCATATCCAAGTAGTAAACTAGACACTTTAACTTGGGGAGGGAGTATAACCCTTGATCTAACAGTCACCATTAGATTCGAGATGTTTTAAGACTCCATTCAAATCCATAAATGAATCCAAAGTCCAAACGCTTAACCCCGTTTCAAGTCTCTTTTTTACACGCAATTAGATTTGTATAGTAAAGTCACCTTTTCAATATCGCATTAAAGTCACCGTTTAGGGATTTACTAACCGTCACTTCTCACATAAGGATTCTATTGTAAAATATAGATTTATAAAAATATATTATCTTACCGGTTAAAAATTGAAGTCAAGCAACATATCCAAATAGTAAACTGGACACTTTGACTGAGAGAGGGAGTATAACCCTTGATCTAAGAGTCACCATTAGATTCGAGATGTTTTAAGACTCCATACAAATCCATAAATGAATCCAAAGTCCAAGGCAAATTCGTGGGTACGGGAGTGTCGTGCACAATGCGGTGCACTCTAGTCCACTTGTCAGTCCAGTCAGCTGGTGACTGGATTATTTTGTTGACTGGGCTGTCTTTTTAGTATATTAACTTCAACTAAATGTAACTTTTAAAATATAAGTTCAAAATGAAAAAAATTTATATCATTGTTCATATAAATTCGAGCTCTTCAAAACAAGACCAGACATGAATATGTTTTGACAACTTAAAAAAAAATTATTTTTATATGTATACGATGAAACACTAAAATCATAATATGATTCATTAATTTTGATATTATGATTCATTAAAATTAATATTACGATTTATTATAATTGATATTATGATTTACTAACTAATAAGTGGTGAATTAGATAACACACTTTGGAACTGATAAAAAATTATTATTATTTTGTAGTGTATTATTATTGTATGGTTATTTTAAACCTTATATGCTGAATCATGTATTTTCTGTACGTACCAAATTTTTTTTGTGTTGTATTATTGTTTAATTTTTTTTATTTTTATATGTTTAAGTTGATACACTAAAATGATGATATGATTCATTAACTTTGATATTATGATTCATTAAAATCGATATTATGATTCATTAAAATTGATATTATGATTCATTAACTAATAAGTGGTGGGTTGGATAACAAACTTTGGAATCGATAAAAAATCATTATTGTTTTGTAGTGTATTATTATTATTGTATGGTGCAATTTAAATCTTCTATGGTGAATCATGTATTTTTCATGCAACCAAATATTGTTTTGTATTGCATTATTGTTTTTATTTTTTTTATTTTTATATGTTTGCAATGATACACTAAAATGAAGATATGATTCATTAATTTTGATATTATGATTTATTAAAACTGATATTATAATTCATTAACTAACAATTAGTGAATTAGATAACAAACTTCGAAACTAATAATGGATTATTATTGTAATGCATTATTATTATTATTATTATTATTATTATTATTTTATTATATTTTGTGGTGTATCTATTATTATTTATATGTATTTTAAGTCTTATATAGTGAATCATATATTTTTTTAACATACCGATTTCAAAACAGATAATGAATCATTATTGTTTTGTAGTGTATTATTATTGTTGTATAGTGTATTTTAAAATGTATATGGTGAATCAAGTATGTTTGATATGTATAGATATATACATATAAAAAATATAAAATTTTAAAGTTGTCAAAACATATCCATGTCTAGTCTTGTTTTGAAGAGCTTGAATTTAGAGGAACAATGATATTTTTTTATTATTTTGGACTTATATTTTAAAAGTTACAACCAATTGAACAGTAAAAAGATAGTACAGTCAGCAAAATAATTCAGTCAGCAGCTGACTGAACTGCCAAATGGACATGACTGCACCTAGTTAGACGCGGGCAAGCCGCACTATTTACTGTCTGAAAGTCCAAACGCTTAACCCCGCATCAAGTCTCTTTTTTACACGCAATTAGATTTGTATAGTAAAGTCACCTTTTCAATATTGCATTAAAGTCACCGCTTAGGGATTTACTAACCGTCACTTCTCACATAAGGATTCCATTGTAAAACAAAGATTTACAAAAATATATTATCTTACTAGTTTAATATTGAAGTTAAACAGCATATCCAAATACTAAACTGGACACTTTGACTTGGGGAGGGAGTATAACCCTTGATCTAACGGTCACCATTAGATTCGAGAAGTTTTTAGACTTCATTCAAATCCATAAATGAATCCAAAGACCAAACGCTTAACCCCGTATCAAGTCTCTTTTTTACACGCAATTAGATTTGTATAGTAAGTCACCTTTTCTATATCGCATTAAAGTCACCGTTTAGGGATTTACTAACCGTCACTTCTCACATAAGGATTCCATTGTAAAACAAAGATTTGTAAAAATATATTATCTTACCGGTTAAATATTGAAGTTAAACAGCATATCCAAATAGTAAACGAGACACTTTAACTTAGGGAGGGAGTATAACCCTTGATCTAACGGTCATCATTAGATTCGAGATGTTTTAAGACTCCATTCAAATCCATAAATAAATTCAAAGTCCAAACGCTTAACCCCGTATCAAGTCTCTTTTTTACACGCAATTAGACTTGTATAGCAAAGTCACCTTTTCAATATCGCATTAAAGTCACCGTTTTGGGATTTACTCTTGATCTAACGGTCACCATTATATTCAAGATGTTTTAAGACTCCACTCAAATCTATAAATGAATCCAAAGTCCAAACGCTTAACCCTGTGTCAAGTCTCTTTTTTACACACAATTAGATTTGTATAATAAAGTCACCTTTTCAATATCGCATTAAAGTCACCGTTTAGGGATTTACCAACCGTCACTTCTCACATAAGGATTCCATTGTAAAACAAAGATTTATAAAAATATATTATCTTACCGGTTAAATATTGAAGTTAATTAGCATATCCAAATAGTAAACTAGGCACTTTGACTTGGGGAGGGAGTATAACCCTTGATCTAACGGTCACCATTATATTCAAGATGTTTTAAGACTCCACTCAAATCTATAAATGAATCCAAAGTCCAAACGCTTAACCCTGTGTCAAGTCTCTTTTTTACACGCAATTAGATTTGTATAATAAAGTCACCTTTTCAATATCGCATTAAAGTCACCGTTTAGGGATTTACCAACCGTCACTTCTCACATAAGGATTCCATTGTAAAACAAAGATTTATAAAAATATATTATCTTACCGGTTAAATATTGAAGTTAATTAGCATATCCAAATAGTAAACTAGGCACTTTGACTTGGGGAGGGAGTATAACCCTTGATCTAACGGTCACCATTAGATTCGAGATGTTTTAAGACTCCATTCAAATCCATAAATGAATCCAAAGTCCAAATGCTTAACCCCGTATCAAGTCTCTTTTTTACACGCAATTAGATTTGTATATTAAAGTCACCTTTTCTATATCGCATTAAAGTCACCATTTAGGGATTTATTAACTGTCACTTCTCACATAAGGATTCCATTGTAAAACAAAGATTTATAAAAATATATTATCTTTCCGGTTAAATATTGAAGTTAAACAGCATATCCGTATAGTAAACTGGACACTTTGACTTGGGGGGAAGTATAACCCTTGATCTAACGGTCACCATTAGATTCGAGATGTTTTAAGACTCCATTCAAATCCATATATGAATCCAAAGTCCTAACGCTTAACCCCGTATCATGTCTCTTTTTTACACGCAATTAGATTTGTTTAATAAAGTCACCTTTTCAATATCGCATTAAAGTCACCGTTTAGGGATTTACCAACCGTCACTTCTCACATAAGAATTCCATTGTAAAACATGAATTTATAAAAATTTATTATCTTACCGGTTAAATATTGAAGTTAAAAACATATCCAAGTAGTAAACTGGACACTTTGACTTGGGGAGGGAGTATAACCCTTGATCTAACAGTCACCATTAGATTCGAGATGTTTTAAGACTCCATTCAAATCCATAAACGAATCCAAAGTCCAAACGCTTAACCCCGTTTCAAGTCTCTTTTTTACACGCAATTAGATTTGTATAGTAAAGTCACCTTTTCAATGTCGCATTAAAGTCACCGTTTAGGGATTTACTAACCGTCACTTCTCACATAAGGAGTCTATTGTAAAATATAGATTTATAAAAATATATTATCTTACCGGTTAAAAATTGAAGTCAAGCAACATATCCAAATAGTAAACTGGACACTTTGACTGGGAGAGGGAGTATAACCCTTGATCTAAGAGTCACCATTAGATTCGAGATGTTTTAAGACTCCATTCAAATCCATAAATGAATCCAAAGTCCAAACGCTTAACGCCCTGTCAACTGTTAAGTCTCTTTTTTACACGCAATTAGATCTATATAGTAAATTCACGTTTTCAATATCGCATTAAAGTCACCGTTTAGGGATTTACCAACCGTCACTTCTCACATAAGAATTCCATTGTAAAACATGGATTTATAAAAATTTATTATCTTGCCGGTTAAATATTGAAGTTAAACAGCATATCCAAGTAGTAAACTGGACACTTTGATTTCTGGAGGGAGTATAACCCTTGATCTAACGGTCACCATTAGATTCGAGATGTTTTAAGACTCAATTCAAATCCATAAATGAATCCAAAGTCCAACCACTTTACCCTTATTTATCAAGTCTCTTTTTTACGATTTGTATAATAAAGTGACCTTTTCAATGTCACATTAAAGTCACCGTTTAGGTATCTCCTAATAATATCTTCTTTTTTCTCTCCGCACCTCCTCCTCACCCGCATCTCTCCCGGTTGTTCATCTCTGCCGCATTCGAGTCGTTGCTTCCATGTCTCCCCGTCGCCATCTCTTTTCATGTGGAACAGTTAATTATGCTCGCCCTGATTTTAAATTATTCCATCCTTTGTTTAATTTGAATCGCTGGGTTCATCTTAGCAACCATATATTTTCTTTTCTCCGGTGATATTCTGCGAATTGTCAGGTCGATTTGCTCTTTTTATCTCTGAACATCTAGATAAACGATGAATAATCGCCAAGGATATCATCCTTACCAGGTAAATTTTATGTCCGTGGCTCTATACATCTCGATTTTGTTCTGAGATACGACTTCAAATTTTCGCCATTCTAAAATGCAGTTTCGATGTTGTAATTCAGAATATGAATTTCATGTGCTTACGACCTCAGTTTCGTATGATAATTATTCCATATTTCCTGTTATCAACTCGTCAATTGCCTCAAGTTTAGTTTTTTCTCCCTGAGACTATATGCAGCAGAACTAACGCTGGTAATTCGTTGTATAATTACTCATATATAACACCCTGCGCTGGTTGTAGTTTAGAAAGTGTACTTCTGGTTGCCAAAGTAAGCGAAAAATGGTTCAAATTCACTTCTTTAGAAAGTGTACAAATTATGTGTGGGTTGTAGATTGAAATGGTGTGAAATCTAGGTCACTTCACAGAGGCTCTACTTGCTGTTGCGCAAGGCCTAATTATTTTGTATAGTTCGATGATCGGTATTGGGTGGGTTTTAGCTGCCTAACAGCTGTCAAAATGAATGTGGTGGAGAAAAAATGAACTTGGGTGCCAAAATAAATAAAATAGAGGAGTAAAAAATAGGAATGCACTATTATAAAATCCAAGTTGAAGGTGAACTCTCTGATAGGTTTAAAAAACAAACAAAAAGAAAGCAAACTCTCCGATATTGCAGTCACTGTCAGCATGTATGTTCCTGTATTTCGCACTAGATCTTGTATTGGATCTTTATTCTACATTAATTTTGCCTCAACTCAACATTCATTTTTGGATGTTAAGCATATGTCTTTAGTTTAATGCTTAGAGTTCCTTATTTCTGTTGCGCGCAGGAGAATTGGAACCTAGTGACTTGGACACCGTGTTTGATTTATATTCCTGTATATTACTATCCTTATCAAACTGCATCCATCCCTCCCTATCCAGCCTCGCAGATTGCTCGTGGTGACTGGCAACCAGCTTTACCGTTTGCGCGTGATCTCTGGCAATCATCTCCGACACTTGTTCAAGATGACTGGGAAACTGAATCCGAAGATGAATTCGACACTCTTGTTCCAGTCGATCAGGAAAATGATTGCTGCATTAACTCAGTCCTCCCAGATGAGCTCATAATGCAAGTCCTAGCAAGGCTTCCGGTTGCAAACATAGTGAAAGTAGCTAGCGTCTGTAAAAAGTGGAATCAGATAATCAGTTCTGGAGAACTTGTACTGAATTTGTTTGAAGATTCTGCTTATAAACCATGGTATTTTATGTTTGCCAGCTCAGATGTTCCCTTTGGATATGTGTACGATCCTGCTGCATTAAAATGGTATGATTTCCGAATCCCATATGTTGAGTCACCTAGCTGGCAGATAGCTTCATCATCTGGGTTGGTCTGCTTTAGACCCATGAATGGAAGTGAAGAAGTCCATGTTTGTAATCCGATCACCTCAAAGTGTCGCAGGCTGCCTGAACCTCCGGGCCGTGGATTAGCTCATTACCATTCCCTAGCAATCTCTACTGACGGTGGATCCTCAAAGAGTTACACTGTAGCACTAGTTACATCCAAGGAGCATTCAGAAGAGTATGATGGGAGTTGGGATATCACGATCGATGTTTACAAGTCAGGGAAAGAAACTTGGCAACTACCAGTTGAGCTCCGTTCAGTAAAGTTCAGAGGAGAATTTGACAGTGTCATATGTGGTGGGATTCTGTACCTTGTAGTTTACCTCACAAGCAGAGTTGAAAACTTTGACCGTGGTGCGGGTATATTTGCCTATGACTTAGCTTCTGGGTCCGTTGGATCCTCCTGTCTCAGAGATGGATTAATCAAACTGCCTTGCTCTCTTACTTGCATTCGGCTGATTAATATGAAGGGCAAGCTCGTTATGGTTGGAGGGATTGAGCGTACTAGGCGGCTTAGATCCATGAAGGGGGTTCGTATCTGGGTTCTGACAGGCAGGAATTGGATTGAGGTGGCACGAGCACCGTCCAGGTACTTGTACCAGTTTCCAGAGTTGGATGAAATCTTTATCTGTTCTGGCTCTGCTGATCTCATCTATATCCAAAGCTTTGGGTACGAGGATCTTCTCATTTATGATATGAAGTTGAAGGAATGGAGTTGGGCACGTAGGCGCATGATAACGAAGAACAAGGGTCTTCTGAACCGGAAGAGCGTAGCCGTTGATTTATACTCTGGGTTTTGCTTTGAGCCGAGGTTTGATATAGCTCCATGACATGATCAGTGTCTACTACATTCGACCAAGCTCTCCCTATCCCGCATAAGTCAAGGAGTGTGGGAGCCAGGGAGTGGCTCTTTATATAGTTTATAAGCTTTACCTATCACGTTTGGACTTGTTCCCTAACAATTGGGCATCTTGATGTTTTTCTTTTATTTGTAGGATCTGCGGGATTAGAATCCGCGAGCTTCAATGTTATGCTCATTTAATTTTTTCATGCTCGTGTGGATGTGGTTTCGTGTTATTTTTATCTTCAGTTCGAACTAATGCAACCCATCATGTTTTAAACATGGCAGTGAATTCATTTATCCAACCAACACCCGTTTTCGTAGGACATCGAGATGTTTATTTGTCCGCCGAATAGCTGAAAGCAACCTCCCAGTTAGATTTCATTGTTTTTCACATGATTTTTTTTTTTTTATTTTTTCGGTGATTGGTGAAGGCATTGCCGTTGCATCACCGACACAAAAGGCGAAGGGGAAATAATGAAAGAGAATTTGGGTGGGGGCAAATTGAACCGTTGGAAATTCCTTTTCTTTTTTGAATATTGTGAAAGGTGAGCATGCACCACTAATCTTTTTCAAAAAAGAACAATTCCAATGGCCGTCACCTTGGCTTGGCAAACATCGCAATTCACTTGTATTTCTCACACTGTAAACAATTATGAAAAGTGTGTTAGTAAATTATGAACATTGTGATAACCTATAATTTATTACTTCTTTTAATAAAAACGGACAAATATAATAGTAGGCGCACTCTGCAACTATACTTTATCATCTCAACCAAGCAAAGCCATTAGGATGTCTAAACCATATGATGTAATTTTACTGTAAACATGGTATTTTTGGAAAATGATTAATCCTTACTTATTTTAGTCTATTATAGACGGTTTAGTGTATATTCTTGTATTTCATTGTTGTTGGACTGTGCTATAGTGCGTAAAGTTAAAGAAGTACTTGGCAAAAGTATTCCTGCCCATACTCTAACTACTACTCCCTCCGTCCCACCCACATTGTCCCCTTTACTATTTGAGTTTGTCGTTTGACTTCAATATTTAACATGTAAGATAATATATTTTTATAAATCTATAGTTATAATTGAATCCTTATGTGATAAACTATATTGTAAAAATTATTTTTTAAAAATTTTTTATCTTATATATTTAATATTGAAGTGGAAAAGCGTGCCAAAAAGCAAATGAGACACTTATGACGGGACGGAGGTAGTACTAGTATCTACCCTGCTACTTGTTTCAAAAAAAAAAAAAATAGTATCTACCCTGCTACTATTTTTTTTAAAGCGAGATAGTCTAGCTACTATTTAAAACTCTAATAACTTTCATAAGGGTGAATTAAAGTAACTATAGTACGCTTACAAATTAGAATAATGTTTATGTTACATTGGTTGTTACTAATTACTACTCCATCCATAGCACTTCTATTGTTCTTGTTGTCTGCCACATTTTCACCCCAACATTTAACATAGTATAAGATATTTTTTTTATTAAGTCTAATTTATGTAATAGATTATTTACATAATATATTATAATTATAATACTTAAATGTATAAAATTATTTTATCTTAGATATTAAATATTAAAGTCAAATAATATGTCGTCATAATAAATGTTCTCTTCGTTCGATAATAGCTGATATTTTAAAAACTTGCACACTTATTAAGAAAAATAGAAAAATGACGCATATATTCATACTATCTATCTAGATAATAATTATTTTTATGTTGAATAGTAGTGTTAAAAATGGAAAAAAATGTGTCAAAAATTAGAATGACATGTATTTTGAACAAAAATCACATCCTAAAACGACAGATATTAATTAATGGAGTGAGTATATGACTATCAATTGAGATTATCAGAAAATTAAATGAATTATTAGTGTACTTTTTCAATCTGATAAAAACATGTTGCGATTAATTTGCCTAAGATTTTGTGTTTGGAAGTTAAATTTGCCTAAAGATTCAAACCTCATGCAAAATTGACCAACTGATAGAAATTTCTTTACTACTAGGATAAGCAAGAGAAGAGGGAAGTTATCCAAAAGAAGAGTTCGGACAACTTCAAATGACGAAAGAGTACAGTACAGTTCGCGTTTTTGTAATAACTATTGAACCTTTATTTGCCAGCAACACAAAGGCCCCATTCTTTTGCACCGGGTTTATTTGATCAGCTAGTTTATTGTCTCTGTATGTCACATATATCAATTGTCATATCAACTATTTTTCTCCTCTACTTAATCTAACTTTCAGCTGACAACTGACATCAGCTAGATTATCAGCCATGCAAAAGAATGGAGCCAAAGCCATCGACCTAGGTATAGCCACGTACGTATGGAAACAGGTCCCTATGCCACTAAACATTGCTATGCAGGAGAGAAGGAAGAGGAAGGATGATCGGGGAAATTTCGAAACAAAGATCCCCAACTCCACATGACAGAGAATCTATTTGACAAACCAGCACGGAAAGATCAAGCACGTAAGCGCGGAGAGACTGGGAGACAGCAGAAGAGCAGTGAAAACTCAGAAGCTATGGGCTGAGACATACAACACGAAATGAATCGCTGTTCAGAATCACGGACAGGGATAAATATGGGAGATAATAGGAGGGGGACAGGACAGGTTGGTGAAGAGGAGGAAGTAGAAGAAGAAGAAAACGGAAAAGATTTTGGGGGTCTGACAAAACTGAAATTGGAAAGAAAAGGGTTACTATTATCATTTATTCAGAAAAGAGGTCTTGTTGGTGGTGGTGGGTCCACTAACTGTAGTACAACTCCAGTGCTCCCATGGGGAAGGCGGATGATGATAAATTAGAAAAGGGTTTAATTGGTGCGAGTGGGGATTGGGGTGGTGCCGTCGAACCATCATGAAAAACAACCCACCACGTCATCTTTCCCTCTTCTTCAACCTCCTTTACTCTCACCTCCAATCCCTCCAGGCTCGGTCAGAAAATTAGGCGCTGCTTTGTGGGAATTTTTCCAGTATTTCTCTCCACTTGATAATACTATGCAGTTTGGTGGTGGTGTCGACCCTAATCCCCGTCTCCGCCATCATAACCAGAGGCGTCGTCTTCCACCCAGCCATCACGCGATTGCAGGTGGATGGGGTTTAGATCATCCTCGTCCTAGTAATTTTGATGCTCTTTCACATGCCGACCTTCATGTGAGTGCTGCTCGTTACTGCTATACATGGAATTTAGTTTTTACTTCATCAACTGTGCTGTGACTTTCGGATTCAAACTTGACGGTGTACCAGAAATCCACTTCTACTGTCTTTTCTCTTTATTCTTTTTGTGTACGCAGATGAAATTTCTTTTACTGGTATTATGAAGAAAATTCTTCTATTCTGGCTATGAATTGTCTTAACCTGTAATATGATATAAGCTATTGTCCATCTGCTGAAAGTTGCTCCGTCAGAATTCACATAAGCTCAGCTACGCTGCACATAAGCAGTAACGTGATGAAGGGTTGTTCTCCATCATTTGAATTCTAGCTGTAGTGACCAAGTATTTTATGCCAGGAACAAGCTTGAACCTCGCCTCAATTGAGATGGAATAACAAAAAAAATTAACATTTCAACTTAAGTTTTCAATTGGGATGCCAAATACATACATGAGTCAGTGGCTGTCTGGTGAATAGGTGTGAATGTGATAGTGCAATCTGCCCAGTCACTTGGTGAATCTTGTTTATATTAGTTATGTTACTTACGTATTAGGCCATGTAAAAACAATCTTTCTCTGTTAATCGGGTGTCTTCTTGCAGCCCGCCACTGCTGACAGTTTAAGGCATCAGGTCACAGCCTTGATTGCAAAGCATCGTCTAGAAGCAGAGAGGAAAAACAATCATATGCAACCTTTTTCTCCTGCAAGTCGTGGGAGCTCGTTGGAGTATCCTAGTATTTCCTTATTGTTCTGGTTATATTGTTCCTTCCAGATCATAACTTCGTTTCTGTTAAATTGATACTCCCTCCTGTTCACTGATCGTGCAAAACTTGTTATACTTGCTAGTGACCTTGGTACTGCTATTGCAAGCTAAAAGTGTCAAATTTTATGCTAAGTTCATGGTTGAGACAATGGATAACTTCTTGCTGTACATACTCATGTACTGAAGCCTTGTCTTACTCAGCTAAAATGGTTGGCTGAGGACTTGTTTTCTCTTATGGAATGTCTATTTAGATTCCTAACTATGAACTGCCTTTTAATATTCTCGTTGGGGGTTGTTAACTCCATTTCACTTTCCTTTGTAGATCACACGATATGATGAAGCCAGAACTCCCTCCAGCTCGATCGAGTTCAAGGCCAGAATCAATGGTGAGGCAGCTACGGGTTCAAGACTTCCTCTGAACTGCTTAAAGTGCTGAATCGAATCTGGACCCTTGAAGAGCAACACGCGGCCAACATGTCCTTGGTCAAATCTCTGAAAACCGAGCTAAACCATGCTCATTCCAGGATCAAAGAGCTGCTCAGAGATCAGAAAACCAGTAGGCATGAGATGGATGAGCTGATGAAGCGTGTATCTCAGGGTAAACTGGCCTGGAAGAGCAGAGAACAAGCTCATATGTTTGAATCTGCTATTCAATCCACAAGACAGGAGCTGGAAGAAGAAAGGAAGCTGAGAATGCGGTCTGAAGGAATGCACAGGAGGCTGTCTAGGGAGATGTTTGAAGTGAAAGTTGCGTTATCCGCCTCGGTGAAAGAGGTTGAGAAAGAGAGGAGATCAAGGTATCTGTTGGAAGATCTCTGTGATGAGTTTGCCAATGGGGTGAAAGAATACGGGATGAAATTACATGATATGAAGCAGAAATCATCTGATGTTAATGGGACTTCTACTGGTGAGGTTAGAAGTGACAGTTCGATTCTCCATATGTGTGAATTGTGGCTGGATGAGCGGTTGCAGTTGAAGGAAATGAATAGCGGAGAAGCTCAGGGAGGTAATGAGATTGTGGTCGATAGGTTGAGTCGCGAGATACAAAAATTTTCTTCAGACCCAGAAGCTTGGTGGTGGCAGTAGCACTCCTGCAAGTCATCCCAAAGAGATCCATCATATGAGAAGAAAAACTCTATTGAATCTTTCCCGTTGAATGAGGGAGGAAGTGCTCCTCACCTCGCAGGCAATGAAGAAGATTCCCCCTTGTCAAATGACCTTTGCTTCGAGACCAAGCAAATGGAAAATAATAGTGCTGGTACCATGAAGAAACCCACTATCAGGGGGAGAATGAAAGGGCAGACTAAATCAGACACCCACTTGAAGTTGGAAGAAGAGGCATCAGCTGCACAGCAGCAGCACTGTCAGAATGAGATCCAAGTAGTCGAACAATCATTGCCCATGGATTCAGAACCGCCCCTGTTGACGCAAAAAATAATACCAGCACCGTGTCGCCTCTAAGGTCTGAGAAAACAGTTGCAGGGGAAATAAGGAAAGGCCAAGGTGGGGATGATAAAAGATCGGCAAGTAATAAACCAATTAGTGAGCTGTTGAAGTCAGACAGTGGTGGTGGTGGTGGCGGTGGCATTTTGAATCGTTACAGGAGTATTGTAGGTTCCCCAGATCTTAATTTAGCAGGATCATCTAAGGCAAGACGTGGGCAACGTTCTCGTTTGAAGATTTTAGGGGGATTTACTTAAATTGATGAAAATGTTGATGTTCGGTTCATTTGCTTGTAAAACAATGTTTCTTGGGGTTGGATTTTTAGTATGTAGTCCAGGCTGCTTATTAGAATGGCACTCTTCCTGCTCTGTGTGTAGATAAACATATTCCTTTTGCTTTTCGTGATGTCTTAATTGTGTATATTTCGGTGAATTTTGGTTACTATTACAAGTGTGCTGATGCGGATGAAGAATGTAAATAGGAAATGCTATGCCTTCCTCGCACGGAGATATTTTGTTACTACCTGCTGGACAATGGAAGCTGACTAGCAATTTGTATCATTATGATGGCAGAAGAATGCCTCAACGGCGTGCATGGTTGTTCAATTATGCCTGTGTTATTCTTTTTCGGTTGTCCTTCAAGCAAAAATGAGAGCTTTCACTCTGAAATTGTAGTGTAACCACGCGTCATGCAATGATGATTTATGAAACTTGGAGAAAAAGCCTTGGGTTGCACAATTGAGTAAATAAATTAAACAAGCAAAACATCTTGTGATCATCATCATTATCGTTTCACTTTAATTCTCCATGCCGCAGCAGGTTCGTATATCAGCACATACCGCTTCTTCAGGCTTTTTAACGATTACAATGGGCCGATTTATAGATTGGTGCTGTCTGGTCTTCCACTACCCCCGGACAGTAGAGGCCCGACCCAGTGTGCTGATCGTCTCTCTCCGTTCTATTAATATCCTTTTAACTAATTGGTAGTAATTTTTAAGCATACACACATTGCAAATAACGCAAGAACAATAGCGGTATTTAGCTAGATTTGGAGCCAGTTTGTTGAGCGTTTTGCGCTGCGCTTAATGTCTGTTTGTGAGACCTATATATGGTGTTCTGTTTCTGAGACACAGTAGCTTGGTTCTCTGTGTTGCGTCTGCTCCTTTCTCTACTATCTACTCTTCATGCGTAAAAATCTTCTTTACTTGCGCCTTAGTGTTATCTTATTCAATGAGTTTTAAAGATGGTCCTTCTACCTTACTTCACTTTTCCTAGTGAATCTCTATTGTAGGAGTAGAGCATACTCTGAATTCGAAGAAGTTTGTTGCTAGCGATTCATTTTTCTTTGATGAGACGAGATCTAGGTTGGCGACGCATTGCGTTGCCCCATCTTCTTCCTCTTCCTCTTCATCTACTATAAAATACAGTAAGTTAGGTAAACACCCAAACCTTCACTTCTTTTTTCACCGCTTCACCATGGACGTTGATTTTTGACTTTCGGTTGCTCTTATTTTGCTGGTTATCTGAGAACTCAACATAAACCTACTTCTGTTGTGTTGTTCCCCTTTTTGACTGGCCCTGTTGGGTTTTGTCTTCACTATTATTCATTCCTTTCCTCCCCCATTGCTTCTATGTCATAACCTGCTTTTTGGCTTTTGAGGCTTCATGGGTCTTAAGTTTCAATTTCTTCTACATATTTGGCAAGTTTTTTGGTTATCAAAAGCCCTACTGATCTTCAGAGATTTGTTTAAGATTTGAAAGATTTATCGCCTGTTTGATGTTCTAGCTCTGACCTTTCTTTTGTTAACTTTAGAGATGTGATGAAGTTTTTTGTGCCTGCTTAATTCATTATGATTTATTGTATGAGTTAAACCTAATAAGTCAAGTGTACCGATCTATCGTAGTTAGTTTTCCTAAAGTATATTTTCAGGTTATCAAACCAAAGGAGACAGTGTCTAGTTTGGGTCTCTATCCTAATTAAACTAATAAAATATAAAAAAAAAAAAATCAGGGAATTGATGGTTTGAATTGTAGAAAAAAATAAACTAAAATGAAAACAATAAAAGATGATCTTCTTGACAAGCTAAATAGAGGGATCCTGGTTTACTATTTCTCCATAGTTTTTCAGTACCCTCTGCTATGTGTTTTCTCAATTCTAGATAGATTGCAATCTCATATTTAAATTAATCTAAAACCGGTCTCCTGCAAGATAGATTCTTACTAGCAATCCCTAAATCCTAACTCTTGTTATGGATATATAATTAACTAGTAGCATTCAAGATTCATCTGGTCTCTAGTAAGCTAATCACGAGGAATTATCGTCTCAAGTTTCACTGGTAATATTTCTATAGCCTATTGCATGTCGTGGTTCTCACTTGTAAACAAATAACTAAATCTCTCTGATAATCGTACGATCGCCATAGAAATCTAAAAAAATAAGGAATAAAGAAATAAACCAGAATTCTGCATAACTACTCACACATAGGAGACAAAGAAATAATAACAATAATAAAGAGATAAGAAAACATCATCTAATTATTGTAGAATTGATCCGAATCCAATCTTCGTCTTATGCTCCGTTTCCAAGTTGCTCTAATGTGTCTCTGTCTTCATCTCTCTCCTTGATGGCTAGGGTTTGAAAAGTTCAATAATGAAGTTTTTTTTTTTTGTTTTGTAATGTCCCTTCGCAGCCGTCTCATAATTTTCCAGCCCATTTGTGTGTGTTGTTCACGTCCCCCTCTCCAGTCCATCGTATGTCCAGTGATCAGCCCAAATATAACATGCGCATGTGGTTGTATTATTCTTTCTTGCATGGGCTGGTTTATGTAATATGTGCTGAAGGTATGCATGCAGCCCCATGTTGTATGCAAAAGAGAAACTTCCTTTTCCTCACGTGCATGCGGTTGTTATTTTCCATCTTCAATAGTGCCGTCCATGCACGTTAATATACACAGAAATATGGGCTAATCATGACAGCCCAAGAGATGTTGGTCAAAGATAATATTCTCCTATGTATCGTATTCATCTGGCCCATCCTCTCATGTGTACACACACACATATATAAGCATAAAACAACAGTATGGGATGTTGTTAATATTAACATAATTAAATATGAAACGGAGTAATTTAACATAATATCTCATATAAATAATAAATAAAAATCTCACATATATATAAATTTTCCGTTTATATGTTTAATCCTTGGTCTACACAAGGAAGACTACTAACTTTGGTTAAGGTTATCTTTTGGAGGCTTTCGTAACTAAAATTTGGAGTTTTCTTATCTGTTGGTTGAATTTGTTGGTTCCACTACTATTTACGTTGGTTTGATCTGTTGGATTGAATCAGTTGGTTCCATTACTTTTTACGTTGGTTACACTATAGTAGAAAAAAGGCCTATTTCGGCGGTTCCAATGGGCCTATTTCGGCGTTTTGAACCGCCGAAATGAGCATCGCCGAAATAGGTGTACCTATCTCGGCGGTTCTTAGAGAACAACCGCCGAGATAGACTCATGGTCAATCTCAACATCGGTCAATCCTATGGGTCTATCTCGGTGGTTGTTCTCTAAGAACCGCCGAGATAGGCATATTTTTTGTATCTATTTCGGCGGTTCTAAACTTAGAACCGCCGAAATAGCCCCCTTTTTTTTTGTTTTTTCCATCCCAGCTTATATATATATATTCACCGCATTTGGTTCAATGAGACCTGTAATAAAGCTTCATCCACACAGGGAGCTCCAGCACACATTTAAAAAGTTATAAAAGCTCCCAATTAATACCAACAACGCACCACAATTTGAGAGTTAACAAAACCAATGCAATTACACTTAATTACACACTTTCATTACAAATAAAAAACCACATTACAATTCAAATCTACCATTACACCATCCACAAGTGTACAGAGTTACAATTACATACTCGAAAAAGTTCACAAAACATCTTCATGATCATCAATTCATTAAACTTGTGCAGACGAACTCCGACCATTCCTCAAGCATCTCAACAATTTGAGCATCATCATACTGACCACCTTTGAACACTTCTTCGTAAGCCTTAAAAAAATGAACATTAATCTAAAACGTACAAGTCTAACAACATGTAAAGAGCATAACTGAAACTTTCAAAGAATGTTACCTTTTCTAACGAGTGCTCTGGTAAAAGGTTCGACGCTCCTACTATGTCACTCATGAATCTCATGATATAGTATCCACATTCTGAACCCCCAGGCTACACCGGACACTATACAAACGCACATATTGACAGTTATAAACAAGTTTAAACATTATCACACAAATTTATCAATTAATAGAGTACCTTGACAGTGTTCCAAGGGATGTTACTCTTCATTGTTTTATTCTGGAGAGATAATGCTGCTCTCATGGAACTATATACATCAGCAATATATATAGTTTTAAGCATCAGTAGCAAGTTATGAAACAATTAATGTTAAGTAATAATAATTGTTGTTTACGATAACAAACTAATTACCTCAGTATTGCGGTGGAGATCTTCGGTCTCTTGGCACCCTTACCAAGTGGGTCAAATTGCAAGATTCGTGGATGCTTCAACATCACCAGCACAAGTAATGACCAATGTCGACTGTCCACAAATTACACAATGTGTTGAAATCATTAAACAACTAACACAAACTATATGTTTTAGATAATACTAAGAGAAATAGTCAAATATCATACCCTGAATGATATGACAACATAATAAATGACTTGTTAGAACATTCAAAGAGGGCATTCATCATATATTGCATAAGGCCTTCCATATCACTTGTCATCTGGACTTCACTGCACATAGCAGGACACAGGAATCCGAATTTGTGATCTTCATAGACATTGATCGCCTTATTATGCACCCACCTATGAGGCAATATCATTAGTCATTAACTTTTTATTCAAACATCTAATTCATCACTGATCAATGAATTCAAAAATAAAAGGTAGAAGTCACTCACATGGCGGCTGACTTGATAATCGACACATTCAACCAATCCCTCCTGAAGCACTCCTCGAAGTCGGACATATACATCCCAAATCGATGCATATCTTCTCCTTGAACTATATAGTGAAATATCCGCTCGGGATCTTCCACAGTGAGGGAATCACAATGAGGTGGTAGCAGCAACAATGATGAATGCAGAATCTGCATATTAGTCGACAAGCCGGCCAATATTCTTTTCTCCACCAAATTAGGTCTAAGCACAAATTTGTGGATGCCTTTGATTGCACAGGTGCAACAATTCTTTTCCCTTTTCCCTTATCAGTCTTTGGTCGGCTCATATCCTATGATATTAACTAATTAAGTATATGGATGCAAGGTGGTACATCAATAGTTTTATAGCAACAGTTAAGAGTAAATACCTGCCCAGGGAGTTTGACCAATCGTGCTGGCCACTGCACTGTCGTAGTTTGTGCGGAACGCAAGGTACGTCTTTGTGGGATCGGCACCGGTAAACAGACGTCACCATGCTCTGCAACAAATTCGTCCAGAAGCACTCGTGCATGGTAATGTCGGAGTGGTTCACCGTGCACAATATCACTTGGAACTAAAGGAAAAGTTTTCCCCATGCCACCATGACCTCTTGTACTCCAATTTGTAAAAACAGATGACACTCAGTGGGTGCCTGAGTGTTATGTGGAACTTGTTTAGATAAAAATTGTGAATTCCTCTATGATGATATTAGTGATCAAATGAAAAATCTTAATCGTCATGTACTCAATTGAAATGTAAGTCTAACCTTTAGAGATGCATAGGGAAACAACTCAATCGACTGGACACTACTTCCCACTACGGTGAACTCTGATGATGAATGGGTGACTCAACTGGTGGTCGAGAAACCTCTTGGCTGCCATGCTTCTGTGTCTCAATCCTTGACATAGCCTGAGCGATCCTCTCATCGACGCTCTGATGAATCCTCTGCTCCATCTCAGCCATCTCTCGCAGGTGCTCCTCGTAGCTAATCATCCTTCCCTGTGCACTTCTGGACCCAGGTACGCCAAATTCCTGGCGGATACCAACGTGCCCACCAAACCCAATGGCACGACCTGGATGATCCTTCTTACCAAGAGCGCATGTAAGAGGATCATCATTCCTCTGTGAGGTCCAGGTGCCCTGGGTGAGCTGAGAGCTTAATTCACCCTAATACAACACACAAATACAGTTATTAGTTTAACATAAGTTCATATACAAATGAAATGAACAGTTCGACTAAAAATGAAATGACATTACCATTTGAGCAATAACTGCTCTCGTGGCATCATCGTATTTAGGATTTTTGGGGAGTAGAGTTCTTCGGAATGTGGCTTAACTCCCACACTTTCATTCTTCTACCACTGGTATCCAATGAGCCATCCGTGGGCAGATATCCCTTTTGCCCATTCTGGTACCCTTTGAGCAATACTTTTTCCACCTAAGTGGTGAGGGTACAGATTCTTCTTAGCAATTGCTTGTTGTTGTGCACGGAGAGCCTGCATAAATTAATATGATCATGTTTAGTGAAATTGAACACAAAAGACATAAGAAATTAAGAGTAATTTATGTATGTATGACACTAAAGTGCACCTGGAACTCCGGTGTCTGACGTGACTCAACAAATTGTATCCATTGCTCTTCGGTGATTCCTTCGTAAACCTCCCATGGTGGTCTCTCACCACTGAAACCATGATCTGGATCATCTGGATCTTCTGGATCAGGCATCTTGTAGATGAACTTGTCAGCCAACTTATTCTTGTGGTCCCAGAACTGTTTCGACATCGATGATAGCACATCCTTTTTAAGTGCGGGATCCACGGAGAAACGAGACTGCATACATGATCATTCAGTTAGTAAAGTAAACATAAATATTCTATTATTTCACAATAGATCATAGTAATAATGTAGAGACTTACCTGGAGACGCTCAAACATAGTATCCTTCAACGATTGAGGCACTTGCTTCCAGGTGTGGTTTATGTTACAAAATGTCTTCACCAAATGGCTACCGTAAGCGGTGAAGTCATTCTTCCAATTTCCACGAGGTTGGTTGAACTGATTGAATTCCACCGGTTTTGTAGGAGGGCCCTTTAAAGCCTGCAGCCCACGTGTGGCACCTCTCTTCTTTTGCTTCTTGGCCTCTGGTGGGACAACTGACGGCTCTTCGGTCTGCTGTGAAGGGCCAGCCTCAGTCTCATCGCGTGCAGCTACTTGGTCTTTCTTTTTCTTTCCTCCTCTTGTGACCCGCTTACTTGGTCTACCCTGCTGTGGTTCAGCTTCTCCAGTCAAGAGAAGCTGTCCAACGGGGTCATCCATAGGGTGATCATCCACTACAAAAAAGAAATAAAGCATTTTCATCAGATATATAAATAACATAAATACTATGAAGCATAACAATAACAGTTAAGATGACATTACAGTCTACATTCTGCTAACAACATTACCTGACACAAAAACATAAATCATTTCATATTGTCTACCCAAACACCCTCATCATGGTCTGATCGTGCGTAGAGCAAATCGTTTTCGGTAACATCAATCGAATCCGGTAATCCAGTAGGAAACAAGGATGTTTCCTCTACCGTTTCATTATCATCGTTATCCTCATTCTCATTTTCGATTACAACCGGCCTTCTTCCTGGAAGAACAACATACCATCTGCAGTCTTTCGGATCCTCAACATACCACACTTGTTCGCAATCCTTTCCCAGAACAAATTGGTCATCCGTATAACCGGCACGTGAAAGATCAACCAAGGTAAGCCCTCCATCATTTTGGTACCCACGTCGGTTGTCCACCCACTTGCACCGGAACAACAGAAAGGAATCAATGTCGTAGTCTAGTTCCCAGATTTCCTCGATGACACCATAATACCAACTAGAGTTACTAACTGGTTGAGATCGGTTACCGCTGTGATACTCAGTGGCAGCAGCTTCAATTTTTACCCCACTATTCTGGTTTATCGATTTGGCATCTTGGCGTGCAGTGTAGTATGTATACCCACTAATATCATACCCCTTAAATGATGTAATATTAGTTTCAGGTCCGATTGCCAAACATCTGATCTCTTCACTTACAGCTTCTGGATCTGATGATGCTAATGTCAACACATAATCTTTGAACCATTGGATAAAAACTCAGTTTTGTCCTTTGTCAGCCAAATGTGGTCTTTCAAAGGATTATGATGCCTTAACTCAACCATATGGGTTTCGAAATAAGGTTCAACAACCTCAAGATGTTGTAAGACAAACAAATGTGCTTGATGAATAAGTTGACGCGAAACTTGCACGATCTTTCAACCAATGACACCTTTACCCTTAAACCTGCCCTAGTCTCGTGGTTTTGGGATACAATGCTCCCTCAGTCACTGTTGCTTCAACAATGCTCCCCTCTGGTCGATACCTATTCTTCATTCTACTTTTCAGAATACCCATGTACCGTTCAAAAGGGTACATGTACCGTAAGTATACCGGACCACAGAACTGTATCTCTCGAACGTTGTGCACAATTAGATGCACCATTATGTCAAAGAAAGATGGTGGGAAATACATCTCAAGTTGACATAATGTGACAACAATTTCACGTTGTAGATCATCTAGAGAGGTTACGTCAATTGCCTTAGAGCAAACAGCGTTGAAAAAGAAACATAACCGAGTTAAAGCATTTCTGACATCAGATGGCAATATCCCTCGAATTGCGACCGGAAGAAGATGTAACATCAGTACATGATAATCGTGAGATTTCATGCCTAAAAGTTTTAAATCCTTCATCGATACAATGTTCTTCCAGTTTGAAGAGTACCCAGACGGTACTTTTACCGAGTGCAGACATTTGCAGAAACTAATCTTTTCAGCCTTTGAGAGCGTGTAGCATGGCAGGAGGTAGGTAGATTCGTTTCCCATTCTCTTGTGGGTGTAACTCCTTTCATATACCCATGGTTTGCATGTCTTTTCTGACTTTCAATCCGTTTTTTTTTTTGCGGGTATATTGAGTAAAGTCCCACTCACTGCCTCACCAACATTCTTCACAATGTGCATGATGTCTAAGCAGTGTCTCACAGGAAGATGACGCCAATAAGGTAGATCCCAAAAGATAGAACACTTTTTCCAAATGTTTTTCGCCGGTTTTGATGTGTTTCCAAATACATTTGCAATGTCCTTAACCTTTACGTACACTTCCTCAGAGCTCAGAGGTAGACGGGCCACACGAGTTTCGGCTTGACTATTGAACAACTTTCTCTTCGTTACTCGATAAGGGTGATCGTCGGGGAGAAGACGTCGATGACACATAAACATTCTTCCCACAATGTTTTAAACGGTCCGAACAAGTGTTTTCCTCGCATATGGGACATGCAAATGTTCCTTTAACCGTGTAACCGGACAGGTTCCCATACGCAGGGAAGTCATTGACGGTACAGAACAACAAAGCCTTGAGCGTGAAATTCTCTCTTGCATAAGCATCATATACCACGGTCCCCTCATTCCACAATAGCTTCAGATCGTCGATCAGAGGGGCAAGGTACACATCAATGCTATTACCTGGCTGCTTGGGACCAGATATCAGGAGAGATAACAAGATGTACTTTCGTTTCATACACAACCATGAGGGCAAATTGTAGATCACTAGCAGAACAGACCATGTACTGTGTTGACTACTCAATGTGCCGTACGGGTTCATTCCATCAGTACATAACCCAAGCCTCAGATTCCTATCTTCATGTCCAAAATGTTCTTTGTACCGTCTGTTGATGTTTCTCCACTGAGGCCCATATGCTGGATGTCTTAATTTCTCATCACTCTTTCTACCCTCCGCATGCCATCGTAAGTTATTTGAATCTTTCGGATTCGCAAACAACCGTTTGAATCTGGGTATAATCGGCAAATACCAAAGTAGTTTCGCTGGAGGGCTTTTTTTCTGAATGGAGGAGTACTCACCATCTTTATGCTTATACCGGGACAACGAACATTTCGGGCAATTGTCCAGATGTTCGTATTCACCCCTGTACAACACACAGTTGTTGGACACACGTGAATTTTTTTGTACTCTACTCCCATTGGACACACCCATTTCTTTGCCTCATACGTGGTGGTAGGGAGACCGTTCTCATCCGGTAGCATATATGAATCAGCTCGAGGAATGCCGTCGTGAAACCTTTGTCACTCAATCCATATCTTCCCTTCAGGTTGAACAAATTCAATATAGCTGTCAATTTCTGGTGTACTTAGTGCAAGTAGGATACAACACCGTCTTCGATGCGTCCAACAACCTTTGATACTCATCCGGCCGGTCGACAAAATTATCCTCAATGTTATCAAGCATCTCGTCCATTTGCTCATCATGATAAGTCGACTCACTGTCAACATTGACTCCGGAAGCGCTTGGGAGTCTGACTCGTTAGTAGCATCGAATGTCTGCTCGGTTCTTGAGTTACACCGATCGTGACTGTAGGAAGCTGAAGCATTATCTTCAACAGGTTCTCCATGAAAAGTCCATTTTGTATAATGTGGCATGAAACCATGGGTCTTCAGATGGAATTGTACGACGTTGATGCTTGAATATTGTCTGACCACACCACAATCAACACAAGGACATGGAATTTTCTCCGCCTTTGTCCTGTCCTTGTGTTGCACTGCAGCTTTGCAAAACTCTTTCAGCTTCTTGTCAAAATGTTCCCCTCTATCACCATACATCCAGTCACGCTCCATACTATATGTGCAACAGATCCAAGTGTGAGTTATAGCCTTTGTGAAACTAAAATGTTTATAGAATATGGTTTGTATTAAGTTGCACATGTTTATTTCTTAATGGAGCATGACTGGGATGATTGTCAAGTAGTCTAGCCTAACTCTAAGGTTGCAAACAAAAAATAAACTAGCATTTTAAATTTAACAAATTGTTGCACTTCTAAAACAGAAACCGGTGTTTACAACAATATTACGAATACTTTTTCTACAAAAAATTCGGCATGACCTTTGCATAATTGTACACATCCCGTGCTTATTATTCAGCACTCACCAAAGTCATCACAACCACAAACATTCCAACAATGGCAGCAACCAACAATTAAAATAAATCAATTCTTTACTAGCTAACTGAAAACCAATTGCAAATTCAGATCATCAAACCAACATTTTCAATTCTCCACTGTATAAGTTCAAACCGGTTTAGAGATTAAAACAAAATCCAGAGTTAAAATACGTACTTGTTTTTTAAGGATTTATGGAGAGGGGAGACTGGTGCCTGAGAGGTAGGCTTCTGTGCGAGGAGGTAGGCTTCTGTGCGAGAGATGCAGCAATACCACTTCTGATATGTCTCTGCAAGGGAGCAACAAAAAATAAATTACAAAAGAAATGCATCAACAAATATGGAATGAAGCTAAATTATGTACTAGCACTTATATTTAAATACATAATTGCATTTATTAAACAAAAAAATAAGGTTTAGTTACTTACTTGTGCACAGAGGAGGAAAGTGCAACTGTAATGGAAGAAGGCGGGAAACAAGAGAGGTGATTCACGGACTTGAATGTAGTGAGACCTGATAAAAAAAAAATTAGATATTGTTAGACATATACACATACATCAAACAATATTAATTACGAAGAGATTTTTGTAAAAAAAAATTCCATCACATGCTTATTATTAAGCATTCACCAACCATTCATCAACACAAATTTCCATCACAAATCAAACTAATACCAAATTTATCCATCAAACCAAATTTTAATAATTTGTGGAAATCAAATACAAAGTAAAAAAAGAAAAAGATAAGTTAGATTGTATTACCGGTTCTTCCAACTCCGCTTTCAATCTACCGTGCAATGACTGAGGAGAGTTTCTTAACCACTTCTCTGTAGACAGAATAGAAACTCATTATTTTATGTATGATAATATTGTTTGTAATTAGGATTGCAAAATTACACATAATGAGCTTAAAAGATGAAAATGTAGGTTGAGTATATTACGGGTTCACAAATGAAATGTATTCAGCCCCGTACGACTTCAATATGGTGAACCCATTTAGTGATTTCCCTCTACAAGGACACAACCATGCTTATTATTAAGCATTCACCAATCATTCAACAACACAAATTTCTATCATAAACCAAACTAATATATACCAAATTTATTCATCAAACCAAATTCCAATAATTTGTGGAAATCAAATACAAAGTACAAAAGAGAAAAATGATAAGTTAGATTATATTACCGGTTCGTAAATGAATTGTTCTCCGCTCCGCTTTCAATCTACCATGAAATGGTTAAGAAGCTTCTTAAGTATTTATCTGTAGAGACACAAATACATATAGACACAAGAGAAACTTAGTAGTTGTGTTTGTTCCTTATATGCAGTTAGGTTGCAAATTTATAGTGAGTGAAGAGAATGAAGAGTTAAGTTAAAAAAAAATTTACGGTTCCTAAATGAATTGTTTTCAGCCCCTCTTCTCAATCGGGCGTGCGAGACGCGTGTAGCAGTACCAATCTCTACAGAGGCAACGCAGACGCAAAATAAATATGAATTGAGGGCGCAAAACTATATTGCTTACAATGTTTATAGTTAGCTTATAATTATAAGCACAAATAATGCTCAAACATTGTTCCACCCCATATATAAGCATAATAAATCTAGCCTAAATAAGCTAACCTAACTATACTTAAAAGAAGGGCCAAAAAACAGCAAAAAATTCACTCGGACATTTCGTCAAACACCTTGTGTGCATACATAAATTTATTAGTTTAACAACCAAATCTTGCAAAGATTTCACACACACAATAAATATCAGCATCCACAATCACAATGTGACAACAATCTATCAATTTTAACAACACATTAACAACTATTTAAACAAAACCGAAACGAAAAAGTTGCGGTTTATACTCACCGATGGCGCGCCTGGTACTGGGCGGGAGGAGGGCGGCGACGACCACTGACGCGACAACCACCGACGGCGTCGGGTAGCAAATCGCTGAGGAACACAGAGAGAAGAGGGGTTAATTAGGTTAATGAAATCGTAATTGCGTCGGGGCGGGCTGGGGGGCTAATTAAAACGACCTATTTCGGCGGTTCTTTGTTAGGAACCGCCGAAATAGACCCTCTGTAATAATAAAAAAAATAAAAAGACCTATTTCGGCGGTTCCTAACAAAGAACCGCCGAAATAGATGATTAAATTAAAAAAAAAGAAAAATAGAAAAACCTATTTCGGCGGTTTCGTGTAAGGAACCGCCGAAATAGGTCTCTTTTATTTTTTTATTATTACAAAGGGCCTATTTCGGCGGTTCATATCTAGGAACCGCCGAAATAGGTGCCTTCTTTTAAGACCGCATACATCTTGGCCCCTATTTCGGCGGTTTTATCTACAACCGCCGAAATAGGGGCGCCGAAATAGACGTTTTTTGTACTAGTGTTAGATATGTTGGATTGAATCAGTTGGTTGGTTCTGATGAATCTATTTCATTGGTCAACTATGAATTGATTCTCCATTCTGATGGTCGACATCAGATCAATTTAATAGGAGGAGATGATGATAATTTTCTTGAACTGAATCATAATTACTCATTTGTTGTGGTCAATGATTCCTACTCCATCAATGTAACTTGGTCGACATTTTAGCAAGTTTGAGTTAAACTTTGAATAACAACCATTGTCAACGTTTCTATCTTTTTCCACTATAGTTTTTTAGTTTGAGCCGTTAGAGAACTTAAATGAGATCTGTTGCTGAAATCATCTACACGAGCGATGATGAGTGGCTCTTTGCACTTAAGCTCAATAAATATTTATTCCTTACTTAAAGTGTGTTTCTTGAGCCCAACAAAATGAGGGACATTAGTAACTTTGTAAACATTGAAATGCCATGTTTATCTGTAACACCTACACCAAATTCGAATTGTAGTGAAGCGCAACAAGAGTCTTATCGACGACACTAGTGATGAACCATATATGGAGCGCATAAGGAGTCTTATCGGGGTCGGAAGATGATCAAGGAGACTTAGTTAATTGAAACTTTACACTCTTTATTCCAATTTGTGTTATTATCTTTTATATAGATATCTTATGTTGGAAATGAACATAATTGTAACCAATAATAAGTGTATGCTCTTGTTCTGTTCATTGTAATGTAAAATGAATCTACAATTTTTCATTTTTGAAAAAAATGCAAAATCTGTTGTATGTGTTATCTTGCTTTAAAACTAAGATATGACCCTTAGTTCAAAACCATTGAAATGAAGCAACATGGAATTCAAATTAAAAAAAAGTATACAGTATTAAAACTTATAATTGTTCCAAAGCTTTATCTGTAAGTAATGAAAATTATATTGGTATGTGTGATAATTTTACTAGATACAAAGACCCTAGACCCCTTACAGTTTAAATATAGCCTTATATTTCCCGTCAATTCCTACTTCAATGTTAATGCCACACACATATACTTAGATGGCGTCAAAGCAAAGAAAAGAAACAAAATGAAACAAAAACAACTGTTGGTAGGCCCCTCTAATGACTCTGGTACAGACATTGGAAATCAGACAAGACCAAATGGATGCCTCATCTTAACGAGCTTGTGACAGAGATGGTTGCCAAGCATAGTTTTGAGCATTGGCCAAAGTGGTATAGTTGTATCCAATCAATTTAGGCGGCAACCATGCGTTATAGAGTTCTAGAAATTATCTGGTACACTAAGGCTATACTGAAGAGAAAATATGACATCTTCGCCAAAGACTGAAAACTGTGGTTGCAGCTGAAGGGGGATAAGTCAAGCTTACATTAGGACTTTGATATGAACACCATAGATACCATTAAGATGTGGTGGGAAAGAAATGATAGGTACAAAGCAAAATAATCATGCAATTTCAATGCTTGTTTATTGATGTTTACAAAACGTTATGATGTTGTTCACGTTTGGATCACTTTTGTTGTTGTAGGAGAACCCGGGTGTGATGAAATTCAAGAAAGTGTTGGATTATTATGAATCGGTGGTTGTACTCTACGGCGACAAAGAGAAGAGAGCAGAAAGAATGGTGATCTTATTACTTGCATACTTGCGTAAAGAATGGGTACATTTTTAGGAGAATAGAGACAGTGAAAAAGGAAACGGAAATAAGGAAAGAAAGACTAGACTAATAAAGAAAGGAAACTAACTAAAACAGAAAGGAAACTATGAAATAAAGAAATATAATTCTAATGCCCCCTCTCAAGCTCTAGGGTCAAGACCATAGAGATTGGATTAAATGAAAGAAATTATAAAATTATAGTATAATCATGTAACCCCAACTGAGGAAGAATATAATGGTATTGTTTCCCTGTAATAACTTTGGTGAAAGGATCCGCGAGCTGTAGACGGCCAGGTATAAACTCTACTAAAATAAGGCCTTGTTTCAGCTTCTCACATACATAATGACAGTCTAGAACAATGTGCTTAGTCCTCTCATGGAAAACAGGGTTTTTGGCTATGTATACCGCTGCCTGATTATCACATTTGATGGGGACAGGCACAATGGTAGGCACTTCCAGTTCATATAACAATCTGGTTAACCATGCTAGCTCTGTTGTGAGCCTCCTTATCGACCTATATTCAGCTTCGGAAGTGGAAAAAAGCAGCAGTGCTTTGTTTCTTTGACTTCCCGGAGATAGGAGAGGCTCCTAAAGTAATAAAGAAGCCACTAACGGATTTTCTGGTGGATGCGCAAGTAGCCCATCAGCATCGCAATAGGCGATCATATCGATAAGGTTGCTGTTATTGATCAAAAGGCCAAAGCCAATAGTTCCTTTGACATATCTAAGGGCATGATGAGCAGCATTGAGGTGTGCTTCTGTTGGGCTGCTGGAAAACTGGCTCATGAACTGGACTGTATAACACAGATCTGGTCTCGTGTGTGTCAAATAGTTTAATTTTCCAACAATTTGCCTGTAGATAGTGGGATCAGCGAGAGGCTTGCAGTTGTTTTCAAACTTCAAATTGTATTCCATAGGAGCAACAGTGGGTTTGCACTCAGAGTGGCAGAATTTGTTCAATGTTTCCTGGATGAATTTCCTTTGAGTGACAACCATTCCCTCTGGGGTGTTTAAAAACTCCATTCCCAAAAAATACCGGATTAAACCAAGATCCTTGATTTTGAAAACAGTGTTGAGCTCTTTCTTGACTCTATTTATTTCTACACTGCTGTTCCCTGTGGCAAGAATATCGTCGACATAAACTAGGATGTATGTGGACTGGCCTTGCTCCTTTTGGTGGTGAAAAGAGAATAGTCGTTGAGGGATTGAGTATAGCCAAGGATTTCAAGAAAATTGGTATGCTTTGAATTCCACTGTCTTGAGGACTGTTTTAGTATGTATATGGATTTCTTTAACTTGCAGATTCGTTTGTCTCCTTATTTCAGGTATCCCCTTGGAGGGAGCATGTACACCTCCTCATCTAAATCACCATTTAGAAATGCGTTGTTAACGTCGAATTGGTGAATTGCCCAGCCTCTCTTAACTGCGACATCAAGGAAGGAACAGACTGTTGTCATTTTAGCCACTAATGAATACGTCTCTTGGTAGTCTATACCTTCTTTCTAGTTGTATCCCTTGGCGACAACCCTTGCTTTATACCGTTCAATTCCTCCATTAGATGTAAGCTTGACCTTGTATACCCAACGACTACCAATGGGTTTCTTAGTTTTACATGGCTCCACCAGCTCCCAAGTTGGTAAGCTTATAATGCATGTAACTCATCGTTCATGGCAGAGATCCATTGTCCTTTAGATACTGCTTCTTCATATGACTCGGGCTCAATTATGTCTTGCACTAATTGGGACTGAATGCTCATACATCTAGACGGAATAACATCTGTTAGTGTGTTCATTGTGACGTTCCCTAAAAGGTAATCTTGGAAGTGTGCGGGAGTATGTCTGATGCGCTCAGACCTTCTTGAAACATGTGGCTGATTTGCCTGTTGTTCAGCTTGAGGTTGATCATCATTGGTATCTGGTTGATGATGAGCCCCCTCTACTTCGATGTCCCCCTCTGAAGTGGGTGTATCTTGATTGTTGTTATATTGAACCGCATGATCAGGGACCCGATCTTCAAAGATAGCATGATGATTTTCGACAGGTTGAGTGGTTTCTTCTGGTAAAGGGATGACCAGTCTCTCAATTTCAGAGGGTAAAAGGTATTTCTTCAAGTCAAGATCAAGATGGTTTGGTATTTGTTTGAATGGAAATAAATTTTCATAGAAAACCACATCTTAATTAACAAAGATATCTCTGGTTTCTAGGTTTAGTAATTTATATCCCTTCTGATGCATGGATTGACCCAGGTAGATGCAAGCTGTTGATCTTGGATTGAATTTATTTCCAATTCTGGATGTGATAGTTGCGAAACATAAGCAACCAAACACCCTCAAATGTTTGTATTCTGGTTTCTTATTGAACAAAATTTCACGTGGTGTTCGCATGTTAATTGGTTTGCTGGGAAGTCTGTTGATGAGATAGACAACGTGGAGTATGCACTCTCCCCAAAACTCAAAGAGGAACATTGGATTTGAAATTATAGCCCTTATTGTCTCAAGTAGATATCTATGCTTTCTTTCAGCTATTCCATTCTGTTGGGGCGTGTTAGGGCAGGTTGTTTCATGTCTAATACCACACCCTTCATAAAATTATGTCCCTTCTAAGCTAGTGCCAAGTTCCCTTGCGTTATAAGACCTGATCACTTTTATTTTTGCAGAAAACCGAGTTTCTACATACTGGACAAATTGTTTAATCACTTGAAAAGCATCACTTTTACTTCTTATCATATAGACCCATGTAGCGCGGCTGAAATCTTCTACAATAGTAACAAAATATGAAAAACCATCGTGAGTCTTTATATGAAAAGGGCCCATGTATCTATGTGAACCATCTCAAAAATACATGTAGTCTTTATGCTGCTGCTACTGAAGGGTAGCCTATGTCCCTTTGATTTATTACATGCTTCACAGAAGAACTCATCTATATCTTTCTCCCCAATTCTATCTATCACATCTAGACTTCTCAACTTTTCTAATGGCGCATGACCCAACCTATTGTGCCATTTGTTGATAACAGAAATTGAATTACACATAAGACTCCTTCTCTTGCTGTAGTATCGCTCGAACTGCTGGGTGTCCAAGATGTACAACCCTTCTTTAACTGTTCCAATTTGAATAAGATCAGTCTTCAATTGGTCCTGCACAAAACAACCCCCACTTCCAAAGGAGATTAGACTGTTTAATTGTGCTGCCAGTTTGTGAACTAATAAGTGATTGAAACCGAATTCTTCAACGCAATGAACATCATGTAAGTTGAAGTCAGGACATATTTTGGCATGTCCAATACAGTTTACAATCTTAACATGATTATCCGACATTTTTACTTGCTTCAGTTTAGCATTTTTCATAATAGAATTCATGATGGATTTGTCACAGCAGATATGATCAAATGCACCTGAATCGAGAATCCAAAAATCCCTGGACTTATTACTACGAACAGCTGCACTAAGACACAAGGATTTACCTGAAAAACTGCACATGGCAGATTTTCCTTTGCCACTAAATATCTCAGAGAGGTGTTGCAGTTGTTGTGGTGTGAAACCTATAGCTATCTGATTGTTCTCTCTTGATTGTTTTTCCTCATAATCAAGGCTGGTATGAGCCACCATACCTCTGTTATTTCTCCCAGCCTTATTTCCCTTTGGGAAACCATTCTTTGTGAAGCATTTCTCTTCTAAGTAGCCCTTCTTACCACAATATGTGCACTGAATTATTTTTCCAGATTTAAAGAAGCAATCTTCCTCAATGTGCCCCCTTTTATTGCAAAAGTTGCAATGAAGATTTTTCTTCTTCTCATTCTGCCACTTGTTTTCCAGTACAGGCTTGTAACTCTGGTTAGCAAAGCTCATCGATTCACTTTCTTTCTTCATTTCAGTAGGTTGATTTTGATTTTCTTCCTGCAACAGAAGAGAGTATGCCTGTTCGATAGAAGGTAGAGTCTTCTTCATCAGAATGTTACCACAGATAGTTTTATAAGAGGGTTCAATCTCATCAGGAACTCCACCAATCTCTGATTCTGGTGGTATTTTAGGTTTTCCTTCGATAGTTCACAGTTGCAGATGGGAGTCGGATACATCATATCCATCTCATCCCATAGCTTCTTGAGTTTGGTATGATATTCAGTAATGTTGTCGTTTTCTTGTTTTAAAGAACTAATGGCGTGTCTGATCTGATATAATTGAACGCCATTGCTTGTCTCATACTTTGCCAGCAACTCATTCTATAAATCGTGCGCGGAATTGGCAGTGAGGAAACTCTGAGCAATTGACTTGTCCAGAGCGTGTTCAAGCCAAGATTGAACCAAGCTATTACATCGTTCCCATTGATCATATTCACTGGATGCAGAGCCAGGCTTTGTAATTTTCCCATTTATAAACCCAAGCTTGTTTTTGGCAGTAAGGGAAAGGATGACAGCCTTCTTCCATTGTGAAATTTTTTTACCAGTAAACTTCCCGGCGATGACCATGCCAGGATAGTCGCTCGGATGAATATAGTATGGATCAGAAGTGTCGACCTTGGTTGTGCCAGCACTGGTCGTCGTGACATTCATCAATATTTGAGTGAGAGGACGAGTCAGTTCGTTCTCCCCTTTTCGTCGGCCATGGCAATCGTAGACGGGACGAAAACCCTAGAAGGAATTCACAGAAGAAAAACGAAGAGGAGCAGAGCCCTGCTCTGATACCATGTTGGATTATTGTGAATCGGTGGTTGTACTCTACGGCAAGAAAGAAGAAGAGAGCAGAGGCAGAAAGAATGGTGATCCTATTACTTGCATACTTGCGTAAAGAATGGGTACATTTATAGGAGAATAGAGACAGTAAAAAAGGAAACAAAAATAAGGAAAGAAAGACTAGACTAATAAAGAAAGGAAACTAACTAAAACAGAAAGGAAACTATGAAAGAAAGAAATATAATTCTAATAGAAAGGAGGTTACAATACACAAATGGAATAATGGATATACAAGGCGTTTGGTGACTGCTCCGCTCGTGGTTCTCGTACTCTACCACTAGACGACCCAACTCTAACATTGGAGATAACGACAAGACTAAGTGTGGGTATGTGCCAGAAATCAATGAGGGTAGCCCGAATTATACCTTAACCGCATGGCTAGCAGTAACATCATCGATGAATATATCCCAATGGAGTAAAATCCTTTTTGTACAAAGGGAAGACACCGAGCACCAGCCCTATTGGAACCTCTTGTTTCTCCCCATCCCCCAGTTCAACTTCCAGCCTTGGGAAAAGAAACTCATTGTCCGAGGACTATAGATCTAGTAAGAAGACCAAAAGAATTCACCAACACAATGTGACAACTATGGTCCTTAAAGGCATTCATGAGGGTATCATAGCTCTAATAAAATAGCGACAAAAAGTAACAGAATCATGGAGCGTCTAGCTAGTCCAAGAGAGCGTATAAGCGAAGAGAGGAGTTCACAGTTAGGGATGTTTGGCGCGTTTGTACATGTTGTCACGGCTGGACCTCACGAGCAATGAGTTTATGTTTGCTACTACGTTGGTTACGAATGAAGCAAAATGACAACCAATTTTCAGGCACAAGGATGATGACATTTCCCTCTAATGGATCCTTTTTACTATTTATTTCTAAAAAGTCGAGAGGATAGTGTCGTGAAATCTGATGACATGTTATTATGTTTATTTTGTAAGTATGTGTTTTCCCTCATTCCCCACTTGTATTTGTAATGACTATGTTTTCTTTTAGCACCTGTTGTATGACTTTACTATGATGTCGCAATATATTGTGCTACATGTTCTGTGAATGGACGTCTATTAATCTAACTAAGTGTCGAATTATGTAGTTGCTTTAAAATAAAGGTAATTCCACAATGAATATTGATGACGATTATCTGTTTGATGACGAAGAGTGCTTTGACCAATTGTTGGGTTCTTTTGTAACTCAATAAAAAATACTAGGACTTTGCTAAGGTCAGGAGCACTTGTAGCATCAATCATGACGGACAATCCCCCCTTTCATGTTCTTACTTATTCAGGAGAATTGCAAACAAGATTTTTTAACCTATTAAGAACTACGAAATCAACCTAGAAACTAGTAAATTAAATGCCTACACGTTGCAAATACCCTGTTGTAATAATAAAGCGATTAAAGCAAGTTCCGAGTGTCGAACCGTGGAACTTTGGAAGTGGGTCTAATCCTAGAAATAACATCAAATTGGAGCGGTTGTCATAATTAAAAATAAAATAAAAGCAAGAAAATAAGCAAGTAAAACAAAGTGAGTGAAAAGTGTAAATAAAATGGAACTCCGGGTTCAAGTTATCTTTTCTGATTGATAGACTATGTAATTTCTACTAGCTAATATGAGATATGGATTGTCAAATTTCCTTAAGCTCTCTTAAAGACTAAATCCTAACTTAGAAGAGCTCATCTAACAGAAAACACTAGACCTAATCCAGATTCAAGCACAACATGAATAGATGGATAAACACGAGGAATTAATTTTGTACCTGAGGGAAAAACCAAGTCTATCCGATTTAGTTTTCAACAAGTTTACATATTAATTGACCTATCTAATTATCATGAATCTGATCAAAATAGATTTTGTAAAGCAATTCAACAAATAAGCAAGATTTATTGAAAGCGCGAAGAATAATTTAATCTGCAACAATCCATTAATTTTCTTAAACTAAACTAAAATAGAAATTACAAAATCATCTCCAACAAATAACCATTACTCGAAGTTAATCCTTTTAACCGAGCATACTAACAAAACAAACACACAGAGAGAGAATAGAGAGTTTATCTAATAAAACTCTTAAATCCGCTCTACTATCCAGTTCTACAATCTGCAATGCGGAATGTTAGAGATGGTGATGCTCCTCTACTCCAGTTAGGATTGTCGGTGCAAATGAAGAGAAAAGCTGATGCTGTGAAAGGTTGTGTGTGAATGGATGTCTTTCTCTTCCAAAGCCTTCCTTATTTATAGTTAAATTCAAAAGACTTTTCACTTGTCCGTTGACGGTTTCTTGTAGTTTCTTCAGTTTTATGAAATAAATTAAGACCTTCCAATTCCTTTAACATTCTCTACTCAGTTATCTTCTTTCACTAATAACTCTTGAAAAGAATATGGAGCTTGTTTAAGAAATTAATTTCATCCATCAATAGCTATTGGAAGACTTTAGAGTTACCTACACATAAATAAGAATTTTTATGTAAGCACCATAATTGATTATTCTCCTCCACAAAATGTCATATTCCTAATATATCCATCATAAGTCATTTAAACATCAAAATAACTTTTTTCTGGAAGTTCCTTTAAGATATAAGAATGAATTTCAATTAAGTATAAAATCATGGGAAAACGACAATAAAGACAAGAGATTTTGACAGTAAAATATATATCAAATATCAGCCTTGCAAGAACTTAACGAGGATAAATGGATTTTTGATCTTTTGGGCTGTCCTACTAATACTATAATATTTAATGCATTCTGGATGAACAAGTTCATGTTTACAAGTCTTTGCACCCAACTGTTAGAAAAATATGACGTCGCCGCAATAGACACATTCAGTGTGAGGGACAAGGTGAGAACGTTCCTTCACATACTTCCAAAAGGAGCATCAAATAGGGACACTACATAAAGGTTTGGTAGATATGGATATGCTGTAAGATACAATTTTAGTGAGGTGCTTTATGCAATGAAAGGGCTACGTTAGGATGTCATTAAACCGCGTGATCCGCTTTTCAAGGATACCCCTGAAAAAATTGCTAATGCCACAAATGACATCTGTCACTTTAAGGCTAGTCAATCATTATTATGAACATGTTTTCAATTCTTTACAAACACTTTATTAATACATAGTTTACAAATTAAATTATTGATTAGTTATTGTACATCACACTTTATACAAAACGCAATTACTACACTAAACGGGAGCCACATTGTCATTGTGTTGTCGGAGGCTTTGTAGATGAGTAGTAGAGGGAGGACAAGAGATACCACAATGAATGTTTTTGCAATATGCGACTTCGACTTGTTGTTCACATTTGTATTCATGGGGTGGGAAGTTCTGGCACATGATGCACTTGTGTTCACAAATGTAAAGAAAGTTTCAACTATCCAACACTTTTAAATGATAATTAACGTGTTTTTTGTTGTTAATGAAGTACGGTGATATGACCATTTGTTGTATAGTGTCACTAAGATGACGAGAAATTGTAACAGATAAATATTACTAGCACTAGTGGAACGGAACCCTTAAATTATGGTCCAAACCGTGTGTAATTACGGTTCTGGACTGTAGTTAACACGAGCGTCACCTAAAACACAGATGTCTTTAATTACGGTTTAAAACCGTAATTAAAGACCTTTTTCTGGTCCCACGTGTCAGGGAATTTACATTACGGTTCGAAGGAAAACCATAATGTAAAGTCCTTTGGTGCGCGCGTGCCAAAGAACTTTAGATTACGGTTTTCCTTCGAACGGTAATGTAAAGTGTTTTTTTTTTCATTTTTTATTACAGAGCTACACAATTGCAACATAGGGCAGAATTGCAACATATATGCAACAGAGGGCATAATTGCAACAGATGTGCAGAAACTGCACAATTGCAACACACCTGAATCAAATAGCAACAAAACACATTCATTCTCTGCGCACAATTGTAACAGATAACATCTTTCATATACACCAGAATCTGTTACAACAGATACATACAAATCTGTTACAACAACAAAAAAACATTCTCTGCAATACAGCAGAATCTGTTACAGTAGCTAGCAATTCAGTAAATGTGATCATTTCAGTTTCATGCCACTACACTATATACAAAAAGCTATCTAATCTACCAATCCATTCTAAAAAAAGGATGTCATGCTCTCTCTGACATGATACAAGTCTTTTACACTGTAAGTCGAGGATTGGGCATAATGCTCTTTAATCTGGAACAAGAAAAGGAATGGAACACATAATGAGATTAAGATAAAGACACAAAAAATCTGCACAAAGAATTAAATACAAGACAATGTTCATATTACCTTGTCTTCAAATTTTTGAAATGTTGGGATGTACCTGCAGAACTCGTACATGTACCGCATCACGTAGTACCCGTAACTCCTAGAATCCTTTTGGGTAGGGAATTAAATCACCAAAATTCATAAGTGTAAAACAATTGTAAAATGATAAGCAACACGAATGAAATAAATAACCAAACCTTGAGGTATGTGACTTTCATGTCACCAAACTCTCCCTGAGGGGTTTCTTTGTAACAACTGTCACGTATTAACAAAAGTGTTAAGCACAATAAACGAGTAAATTAATTTTGGTTCAAAAAACCTACAAATAATTAAGCAATAATACAAACTTATCATTTGATTAAGTCTTCAGTGTTGGATTCTGTCCACTACCCTAGTGGATCTAGAATGAGCAGAGAAGCGGTGACATTGCAGAAGATAAACAAAGCCCAGTGGTGGCTACAATTTCAAATACAAAATGAAATGAGAAATGAAGGTAAAAAAGTTAGCTAATTAGTATGTAAATTTATATCAGAACTCACGTTTGGTGATACGAGATTAGCAAAACTAATTTATTCTGTTGATCAGCAACACTGAAGCAATGCTTCATGTATTCACAAAACCTCCCCGGGTCCCTAGTGCCTGATTCAAACGATAAACGCTCCAAGCACACCGCAGAAATGGAGGTGATGTTCTTCTCATGACATCTCTGAAGTAGACATCTATTATATCACATGTATTATAAAAAGTTAGCCAATACAACTTCATAGATACTTATTCTATATGTTTTACAGTATAAGGAAAGAACAGTTACATTATATAAGCTTGAATTATGTTAATGTTCAGGTAATCTCCACACATCATCTCTCTGATGTCCCCAAAGTTGATTGCCGTGGTCATATGTTCTTTGTAGTGAAACATCGACTTTAGAAGCGTCATCATGAAGTTGATGCTTTGAGGTGCCCTCGCAATGATCTTGCCGAAGAGATTGACCTGACGAGGCCCTAAGTGATCCACAAGTTTTTGTGGCAGTACAAACCTACTTGTCTACGCGCAGAAGTCCTGGTGTGAGCCCGGGTCACTGGATTCTTACCTTTCGCACCCGGGTCACTGGATTCTTACCCTTCACACACAAACAATAATGCATAAGAAGGTAAGATAATTAAAAATTGATTATTATAGTAACATTAAACATTTATCTAGAACATACCATTGTACTGCGAACAGGCCCCGCCGGTGCGTTGATATCTTCTCTAGGCTAGGATACGCGACGAGGAAGCTCGGGGATCTATAATGGATTATATTAGACACTTAATGCTATAAAATGGATTATATTAGATACTAAATGGTTTTCAAACAGTCTTACCTCATCGTTGACAACAATATAACATGCTGGCTAGGGCAATATGTCTCCCTTCGCTTCAGCCAACGTGCATTTGTTGTCTAACGCCATTGGAAGGTATGCATTTTCAAATCCTTCGATTATCAGGTTCAAGGTCACACACGCATAGAATGCAGGTAGACGTATGAAACTGATGAGCGTGAGTGGACCTGATGGCAACACCGTCCCGTAGGCCACATCTACAGGGTGCCCATCTAATGGTATTTGGAACTGGCATTTTTTTTTGCTCCTTTAATAAACATAGATATTTCGTGAAATAAATAAGTGTTTCCAATCTAATACTATTTAAAGGACTTTATTTAAGGAGAAAAATAGTTAAACAAAGCTAACCTGGATGTTGGCAAACGGGTACGGGTCAGTGGCCGGACCACAACTAGACGAGAAAGACGGTCGAGAAGGATCATGCTGCTACTGAGTAGTCGCATGTGTGATCGCATCCAACGCTTGCTACAGTCTTTCCTTGTAAGCTCGACGCTCAGCAGCCGATCTCTGCTCTTTTGCTTGGTGCTCAACAACTAATTTCTCATCATTAGCTTGGCGCTCAGTAGCGAACTTACGCTCTACCATCTCCTCGATGTCAGCAGCATTCATCTGACCCTTCTTAGCAGATGGCGGGACTAGGCACTTCTGACGCACTTCTCCCTCAAATCCTCTAACATGCCCCAGGTGATCCTTCATCCTGAGCACTTGATTGAGATAGTCGTCTTGAGAAGGATGAGCGTGTAAGTCTACTTCTCCTCTCCGTGCCGCTTCATACTATCCAATTGTCAAAGAAGTTAGCACTAAATTTAAGATTGACGAACACTTGAGTATATAAGTAAATTATTTACAACTACTTCCATACACTTACAATTTGGTTAGCCAGTTGTTCCATTGCAGCATGAAGAAATATCCTCCGACCTTCGCTGGTTGTAATCTGGCGCCCCAGTAGGTACATCTAAACCCTACTCGCCTCAGAGACATCCTCGATCAGGCATTCACTGCCATCCTCGTTCCTTTGCGTCAACAAACCATCTTCTTTCCACTGATCGAGGCTGCCCACATATCCCCTTCGTCCCGTGGTATGGGGGTAGATATTAGCTTCACGGTTTTGTCGTGCTTGTTCTTGTCTTTGTTGTTAAGATAGTACAACATAAAAATAATTAGAAAATCAGGGATAATTCATTATGAGCATTAATTCAGAAAAGAGTACACACAAACATACCCTGAACTCGGGGGTGGAGTGGTGCTCAACGAACTCCTTCCACTGCTCTTCGGTGATCATGCCATTGTACACGACATACATCGGAGGCTCGTGTGGGGGCACCCTACTGATCCAGTTCTTCACCAAGTAGTGGCGGAATGATTTAGCTTTGCTGCCCACCGCAGAAAGAACAGTCTTCTTCACTTTGTCTAGGATCTTGTATCGTTTTTGCACCTTCTTCCAGATGGTTTCCTTAACTTTTCGGGACTTGTGGCCATTTGTGGTTGGTGGAGCAATGTGATCTGGACAGAGTCCCTAGCATACTAGCAAACTCTGACCTGCTGCCCCCACAATACCTCCCATACTTGTTCCAGACAAGATTGATCTCATCCGGTTTCTGCAGCTTCAGCCCACGGGTCGGGCCTCTACCTCTGGGTCTTTGAGTAACACTCGTAGAAGGAACTAGTATCATTTGCTAATCATCTTCTAACTCACTGCAAAGTAACTTGAACTCTTTAGCCATTCCTGCAAATTGAAATAAATTAAGCATTACATAATGACACAAAAATACACAAAATTTAACAATGGTCATATATGTTGGGTAAAAACCTAACGGCAAGAATACCGGTCGATTATAGCAAGTTTTCCTAGAAGTGTCCCTCCAGGTTATCGAATCCAGGGGAGGCAGCGTTTTAGTTTGATTAATATTTAAGATCAAAACAAAGTAAAATAACTCAAGTGACAAGGGGTTTTGTTTGTTTGAATTACTAAGTACTGAAGAAAACTGTAAATAAGAACAAGGGTAATAAATGCAAGAGCAACAGTGAGCAAAACAATGATGTTTTTGAATTAATGAGAAGGAAAATTCCGGTTTACTAATCCTCCAATTTCTTCGGTTCCTTTCTCAGTGTGTTTACCGATATCTAGATTAAAATCCTAGATCAGAATTATTCCACGTTCGGTCTCCCGCTCGGTGGATTCTAATTAACAGCTAATAAATTTTAACTCTCGTTACAAATTTATTAATTGCTAACAGCTTTAAGAATAATCCAGTTTAATGATCAGTTAATATCCTAGAGGAATTACCATCTCTAAATTAACCGGTGCTGTTCCTATTGTCTATTATCTACCGCAGTTCTCACTTATAAGCAGATAAACAGGTAAAATCCAGTAATTGGCCAAATCACAAGATTTATAATAATAAATAAGGGACAACACTTTAATCTGTTAAAATGGTAAATCACAAAGATAATGGAACCTCAGAATTTGGATTACATAGTAAACCGAAATTTATAGAAACTACTCAGCCATGGAAATGAAAATACTGCAAAAATATGTGAAAAACATTAAAGAGGAAGAAAAGAGGAAACTCTGATTTAAGACTCTGCATAGAGTCTTGGTGTGTGATCAGTGCTTTCTCCTGCTCCTTCTTCAGGAAATAGTGTAGACCCGAGCTGCTTGTATTCTCCAGATTTTGTGAATGTGTATGGTGTTTAATGGAAATGGTGGTGAATGGAACGTGAGAGATGAACTGAGAATGGAGTTGTGGAGTATTACTCTCCAGCCCGATTGTGTGATTTTTAACAATGGGATTGAGTTCTATAAATAGAACTCAATACGTAGCATGTGGTGTCTTGCTGGACTTGTGAGTGGAGGGTGAGTGTTTTAGTGGGTGATGATGCTGGATTTAGGGAGATAATTGGATTTAGTGGGATTAGAAGATGGAAAGTAGTAGCAGTGATATGAGGGTCTGGAAAGAGTACGTAGTGGATGGGCGGCTGTTTAGTTTAAAGAGAATTTATTCTCTTTTCTTCACTTTCGCGGCGCTACAGAGTCTGATTCAGTAGTATGGTCCGGGACTTAGGGTTTGTATAAAGTCCCGGACCATGGTGTTAAAACAGGTCGAGACTCCTTTCCTTGTGTGGTCCGGGACTTAAGTTGTGTATTAAGTCCCGGACCATATTTGAATTCCAGTCGAGATTGATGCTTCATAGTGGTCCGGGACTTAAGTTATGCAACAAGTCCCGGACCATGTCTGTATTCAGGTCGAGATTTTGAGTCACAATGTGGTCCGGGACTTAGCTCCAGAATCAAGTCCCGGACCATGCTTGAATTTAATTCGAGAGTTTGTTGTCTTTGACTCAAATCAGTTTGTTGATTTTCCATGTGTTCCACTAGTGATAGGAATGTGTTTCCTTTGAGATTAAAAATCTGAAAAAGCACACAAAAACCATAAAAGAAGACAATTGCAAACAAGAAACATAAAAGTGCTCATAAGATAGGAAGGAATTTAGCAGTCAATGGTAACAGATTAGGCATCAAAAGACCCTTTAGAAATAGGTAAATTCCTGACTTATCAACATCCCCACACTTAACCTTTGCTTGTCCTCAAGCAATTACTGCACTCAAAAAGTACCAAAATTTCCAAAAGCGGGGATTTATCAGGTCAGGAAAATGTTCAAGGAAGTCTAATGCTGAAAAACAGTCATAAGAGACAGCGATTAGTACTGCAAGTTTTCTTAAACAGTGAAGATAGAGTGTTTGACAAATGCATGAGACTATCATCATAACTATTTAATCCAACTTTACTCAGGGCTCTACTTTCCATTTGCTTTCCACAATTCATTGGACGACAAGGGGCAAGAAGTAATGTCATATTCCACATTACCTTTCATTACCACATACTCATAATCAAGAAGAATTTGCAATAAACTGTTTAGCATGAAAGAACTTTCCTTCCAATTTTTCTGAGTAAGCATTATTCATTTCATCCCCTCAGACTTTTTCTCCCCATCCTTGTAGCGGTGTTGGGCCTTCTATCCCAGATCAGATGATCTTAGGTAGATGAGTGATGAGGCACTCCATGGGCTTAATTACCGAATGGGAGAGGTCTGTTCCGGTTCAGAGTAGATTAGAGGAGTACCTTGCCTTTGTCCTTTCCTTCCATTCATTCCAAAACTTTCCAAAAGCCCCAAGTTAGTTCAAACAAAATAGTCACACAATGGTCTCACCTTTTATTAAAGGAAATAGATGTAAATTTTAACCAAACCGACAATCCAAGCAGTATAACCAAAGTTCTTATGACCGAAATTTCAGATTAAATCTCAAAAATGTTTGCTACTTGTATGTTATTCCTGACTGATGCATCTGACCACAGCTGAAAACCAAGTATGTCGAATTAAATTTTTTTTTTGTGGAGGGTCATCAAAGGTTAGTGAAGGGAAAATAAGTATAGTCAGGAGCCACAGAAAACAAATAATTAGATGTGCAACCCCCTTTACTACTTCCCCACACTTTGAGAATAGCAATGTCCTCATTGCTACTAGAATGTGATTATAGTGCAAAAGAAAGAATAGGACTCCCCTGAATAATCGATGAAGATGATGTCCCCACACTTATGATAAAGGGGGGTTGTGGAAATTTTGGCAGAGTCTCCTTTGTTTTCTTTCGATATTGCACACAAAATGTTGGCAGTCCTGTTTGATATCACAAAGCAGCAGACAAGATATTGCAAGGAAAGCAGTGAACATAACCACGAAGTGTAAGTGGCAGGAGTACCAAAACAACAAAACAATCCAAAAAAAACGAAGGTCACCAGAAGTTGCAACCTAGCAAGCTAAAAGACATTAAAACATCACAACGTCAGCTGAAAATCAAAAAGTGCAATAAAAGATAGATGAACTGATGTAGCAGGGGGCATAAACCAAATCATAGACTACCGCCGGGGCATGCGCCACGACTCTAACTGGGAGAAGCGCTCATCATAAGCCTGGAATCGGGCCTCCTGCTGAGCCTGGTACTCAGCAAACTGAGCAGCCTGCTGAGCCTGATACTCAGAAAACTGAGCAGCCTGTCGAGCCTCGTACTCAGTATGACGGGTCTCTAAAGATGTGAGCCTCTCACCATACCCATCCAGACGACTCGCAAAGCCGTCAAAGTATGCTGTAGCGGTCCCCCTCCAGTCTCTGAACTCGTGTAGCAACTGCTCATAACCCGGGGCCGGATCAGCAGGCATCGGGAAGTCCGGGATCTCACCACCAGCAGCATCAGCAGCGGCCTCAACCTCATCAACAGCCTCAGCCTCATCAGCAGCCTCAGCAACTCGGGGGGCGCGTGCAGCGCGTCGGCGCTTCACCCACTGCCCGTCGTTCTTCTCCCACTGGAAGAATCTCATCATGGTCATATCGAGAGTAGATCGAGGGTACTGAGGCTCCTCATCAGACACATCTACCCCTTTGGCAGCCAGTAACGAGTATATGAGGTGTGGAAATGGAGAGAGGCGGAATGATCGGTCTGAACCACCCGCGCATAGAAGTAAAGATGATGCGATGCATACTAGGAGGAACCCCTGCAGCGGCATAGGCGTCGTCCAGGATGTAACGCATAAGCCAGCAGTCATATTCATTCAAATCGGCACACTCCCGGGGCGAACATTAGACATCAGTATCCCTAAAAGCAGACGCTCTCTAGGGGTGGGTAGCTTATCCCCTGTGACAACCTGCTTGTCCCGGTTATTCCGACGCTGCCGATTTTGGACTTCGGGATCAAGGACAATCAAGTTATATAGTGTGCCTTAGCTTGTCGAGTCAATAATTGCATATTAGCCCTATTCTCCGCAGTCGGCATCCGAACAGCTATGGGCAAGTTCATACAACGCCTAATGCCAAGAGCATCCACAGAGATATTTTTCCTTTGACCACAGAAGTAATAGTATCCCCGTCATCACTCACCGTTGCATTAGCATAGAACAACTTTACCAGTCTCGGGTAGAATTTCCCCCTCGAGTCAACAGAGGTACCCATCCACGTGCATTAAACAGTGCTTCTAAATCAAATTCAGCAATTAAGGTCGGACACACTGACCTTTCAGGTAGTATTTTTCTCTCGCGAGCATGGTACCAATTCCTAGCCGCTTCATTGATGAAGTCGGAATCGACTGTCTCCCGGACCCGGAGTGGAGGAGCGTCTGATGAAGAAGAAGCCCCTGCAGTGTTGTTTCGAGCGCGCTTTGGTGCCATTGGAATGTTGGATGAGGGACGGTTGGTGTGGATAAACAGAGAAGGCGAGGTTGGTGACAAAGGGAGTGGTGCGGTGTTTTGGATTCGAATGGGGAGTTGGGTGGAGATTGCGAACGAGAGCAAGGGAGTGGGTGTTGGCTGTAAGGCGGAGGCGAGGGCGTGGTTTGAAGGCGACAGAGGAGTGGTGGCAACGGGATAGAGGGGTGGCTGGTGGTGACAATGTGGTGTGACTTCGAGAGCGAGGAGTGGAGTGGTGGTTGGTGCGGTTGTAGAGCAAGGTCGATGGAGGTGGGCGGTGACGATGGGGCGTGGGTTGGGTACAGTGGTCTGGAGGCGGTGAGTGTGGTGTGCGAAAGTGAGAGCAGAGGTGGGTGGTGTGGCGATGTCGGAAAAGAGGAGGGTGGGGTGGTGTGTTGGTGGCGCGAAGAACCAGGCGGAGCGGTGATGTTGAGGTTGGGAGAGATTGGGCGAGGGAAGGTGAGAGGCGGAGGCGAGAGCGAGAGAGGGAGTTAGGGATTTGAGTGAGATTGAAGAGAGGCGCGAGAATGAGACGACCGTGTTTCATTTTTTTTTTCGTAAGCTTCGTTGGTCCGGGACCTAGGATATGCATGAGGTCCCGGACCGCTATGCTAAAATAGGTCGAGAGTGCCTCTTGTTTTGGGTCCGGGACTTAAGATTTGTATAAAGTCCCGGACCACTATCTCCAATTCTCGGAAATGTTCTCACTCGTGGGTCCGGGACTTAAGATTTGGATCAAGTCCCGGACCACCCCCTTATTTTCCGTTCGAGAGTTGCCATGGCCTCTGGTCCGGGACTTAAGTCTTGTATCATGTCCCGGACCACCCTGTTTATTTCAGCCGAAGAGTTTCCTATGTGGACTCTGTTTCTCCTCCTTCATCCATCCTACACTGTGACAACAAACAACTAAAGGAAAACAGCTAACAAAGGAATTAGCATATGTAAAATCATGAATTAAAATGAAAATCAAGAAGATAGAAGAAAAGAGATTGGGTTGCCTCCCAATGAGCTGCCCGTCTTTTCGGTCTTTGGCTAGACCGTGTAATGTAAGATCAGTATGGAGGATCATGCACCGTGATCACCGAATGGACTTCGGCGATGTCACCACTGAGATAGTGTTTCAACTGAGATCCGTTTACTTTGAAAGTCTCCCCTTCCGCATTGATTAAACCTATGGCTCCATAAGGCGAGACACTTGTGATTGTGAACGGTCCAGACCAGCGAGATTTCAACTTTCCCGGGAATAATTTCAGACGGGAGTTGAATAGAAGCACCTTATCTCCAACGTTAAACTCACGTTTTACCAAAGCTTGTCATGCCACCTTTTCGTCTTTTCCTTATAGATTTTGGCATTTTCATATGCTTCCTCTCGAAATTCCTCCAAATTGCACAACTGCATCTTGCGCTTCTCACCAGCCTTTTGTAAGTCAAAATTTAATGCTTTGATGGCCCAAAAGGACTTATGCTCCAATTCTACAGGCAAGTGACATGCCTTGCCATATACCAATTTGTACGGAGACATACCTAAGGGGGTTTTGAAGGCAGTGCGATATGCCCACAAAGCATCATCTAGCTTGAGTGACCAATCGCGTCTAGAAGAGGTGACAGATTTTTGAAGGATCCACTTGATTTCTCTATTTGTAATCTCGGCTTGCCCGTTTGTCTGTGGATGATATGGTAGGGAGACCTTGTGTCGTACGCCATATTTCTGTAGAAGGGCTTCAAATTGTTTGTTGCAGAAATGGGTACCTCCATCACTAATGATTGCTCGCGGAACACCAAAACGAGTGAATATATTCCGCTTCAAAAATTTGAGCACTACTTTTGCATCATTAGTTGGTGCTGCTATTGCTTCAGCCCATTTTGTAACATAGTCTACTCCCACCAAGATGTAGAGGTTACCTTGTGATGATGGGAACGGCCCCATGAAATCAATGCCCCAAAGGTCGAATGGTTCAACTTCCAATATAGAATTCAAGGGCATCTCATGACGTCTAGATAGGTTCCCTTGCCTTTGGCACTGGTCACATGTAGACACAAACTGATAGCAATCTTTGTTCAAGGTCTTCCAAAAGAAACCTGCTTCCAAAACTTTTGCGGCTGTTCGGGCATGACCGAAATGACCTCCTGCTTCTCTTGAGTGACAATGATCAAGGATATCTCTTATTTCAGGATCAGGAACGCATCTGCGAATCATCCCATCCGCGCAAACCTTGAAGAGAAATGGGTCGTCCCAAAGGTAATGCTTGACTGTGGAGAAGAACTTCTTCTTCTGCTGATATGACAATTCTGGAGGAACAATGCCCTTGGCTAGGTAGTTTGCAATATCAGCATACCAAGGGTCTGTGGGACAACTGATCGTGTAGACAAACTCATCAGGAAAATACTCGTTAATCGGCTTGCCATCATCTGGAATTTCCATACGGGATAAGTGATCTGCCACTCCATTCTGTGCTCCAGGTTTGTCCCTAATTTCAATGTCAAACTCCTGCAAAAGTAAAATCCACCTGATTAAACGAGGTTTAGCATCAACTTTTCCAAAGAGATACCTGAGAGCGGAATGGTCGGTGTGCACAATGACTTTGCTGCCAATAATGTATGGTCGAAACTTGTCGCATGCAAAGACAATTGCCAGCAGCTCCTTCTCCGTTGTTGTGTAGTTCTTTTGTGCCTCATTCATAGTCTTACTAGCATAGTAGACTATCCTCAATACCTTGTCATGCCTCTGACCCAAAGCTGCCCTAATGCGTAATCGCTGGCATCACACATTATCTCAAAAGGTAATGACCAATCAGGAGCAACAATAATAGGTGCAGAAACCAAATTAGCCTTGAGCAAATTAAAAGCATCTAAGCACTCTTTTGTAAATTCAAATTTTGCATCTTTAATTAACAGATCACAAAGAGGCTTAGAGATCTTGGAGAAATCCTTAACAAAACGCCTATAAAAACCTGCATGACCGAGAAAACTTCGGACATCCTTTACCGACGATGGTGGTGGTAGTGCTCTATTACCTCAATCTTTGATTTGTCTACTTCGATCCCTTTCTTAGAAATCTTATGTCCGAGCACGATGCCTTCCTGCACCATAAAGTGGCACTTCTCCCAATTGAGCACCAAGTTAGTCTCCTTGCACCTAGCTAAGATTAAATCCAAATCTCTCAAGCATGAATCAAAAGTAGGTCCAAAGACAGAAAAATCATCCATAAAGATTTCGATGCATTTTTCAATAAAATCAGCAAAGATAGCAGTCATGCATCTTTGAAATGTAGCTGGTGCATTACACAAACCAAAGGGCATGCGTCGATAAGCATAAGTACCATATGGACATGTAAAAGTAGTTTTCTCTTGGTCTTCCTTAGCAATTGGAATTTGAAAGTAACCGGAGTAACCATCTAAGAAACAGTAATAGTCTTGTCCTGCAAGCCTCTCCAACATCTGATCAATGAAAGGAAGGGGGAAATGGTCTTTCCTAGTGGCGGCATTTAATTTCCTATAATCAATGCAAACTCTATGCCCGGTAATAGTACGCTGAGGAATTAATTCACCTTTATCATTAGGTACCACAGTTAAACCTCCTTTCTTAGGTACGACCTGTGTGGGACTTACCCATTCGCTGTCAGAAATAGGGTAAATGATACCTGCATCCAAGAGCTTGATGACTTCCTTTTTAACCACCTCTTTCATGTGCGGGTTCAGTCTTCGTTGAGGCTGTCTTGCTGGTTTGTCATTCTCCTCAAGGTAAATGCGGTGAGTGCAGAATGTAGGGGCAATGCCTTTGATATCAGCAATGGACCACCCTAATGCCTCTTTGTTCCTCTTCAGAACCTGCAACAAGGCTTCCTCCTGTTCATTGGTTAAACTGTTAGAGATAATGACAGGCAAATCAGATGGAGGAACTAAGAAAGCATATTTAAGGTGACTAGGAAGAGGGTTAAGTTCAAGGGAAGGTGGTGAGTCCACAGAAGGAGCTAGTGTCTTTGGAACTCGGTCCAGCGGTTCCTCTTCGATTTTGTAGTTCTTCCTATATGGCCTACCAGCAGCAAGCTGAAATGCTGCAGCAGAGACTTCCGAATCATCATGAACTGTTTCTATGGACTCTACCAAGCACTTCTCCAATGCATCCAGCTCCGTGGGGCTGTAAGAATAGTCCTGCATCAAGGTATCAATACAATCTAAACTAAAACAAGCATGAACATCAGAAGGGTGGGTAGTGGCTTTGGTCATATCAAATACAAGCTGCTCATCATGTAGCCGAAGTATAATCTTCCCTCCTTCAACATCAATGAGGGTCCTTGCTGTACGCATGAATGGTCGACCTAAGATAAGTGGTACCACCTTGTCTTCCTCCATGTCTAAGATAACAAAATCAGCAGGGAAAGCAAAAGTGCCAACCGAAACAATTAAATCCCTTACCACTCCTTTAGGTAGGATGATGGACCTATCGGCTAATTGCAGAGTAATTCGGGTAGGTTCACATTCTCCTAGACCAAGCTTCAGATATATTGAATAGGGCATTAAATTAATACTCGCACCTAAGTCACATAAACCCTTACCACATTGCACATTACCTATCGCGCAAGGTATGACCGGGGTACCTGGGTCATCAAGCTTAGGTGGAAGCTTTTGTGAAAGGACGGCTGATACGTTCTCGGTAAGCTGCACAGTATCTTTCTCCACTAAGGACCGTCTATTTGACAGGATGTCCTTCATGAACTTCGCATATATTGGCATCTGCTTTAACGCATCAGAAAAGGGAATGTTAATGGTTAGTTTCTTAAAGATACTTAGGAACTTACCAAACTGCTCATCCAGGTCTCTCTTTTTCAACCGGTTTGGAAAAGGCACCGATGCTATATCAACTGTGCGGCGTGGAGGTGTGGAAATCTTAGAAGTCTTACTAATAGCCACCTCCTTTTCAACCGGTTCCTCCTGAGAATCTTCGGTGTGGTTTCTTCTTTTTGCTCAACATTAGGGAGAGGAGCTTCAATTTCAGGAATCACCGGATCAAGCTGTGTACCACTTCTCAACGTGATTGCCTTGGCATGCTCTCTCGGGTTTTGTTCTGACTGACTGGGTAAAGAACCCAAAGGGCGCTGAGCTAACTGCTGTGATATCTGAGATATTTGAGTTTCGATGTTCCTATTGAATGTCCTTTGATCATTGTTGAAGGTCCTCTGCTCCTGATTGAAAGCTTCTAGCTCATTAAATTTCTTGGTGTTGACAGTGATGAAATCATTCATTCTGGCCAGAACTTCATCCATACTAGAGGATGCACCAGCACCTGTATTCTGCACTTGCTGATTCTGCAGTGGCTGCTTCTGATAAGAGGAATTATATGGCTGCTGAGGTAACGACTCTGTTGCTGATATCCTTGATTGTTTGGGTTGTTGTAGAAGGTCCCTTGCCTGTTTCCCAGATATTTACCTCTTCATTTTGCTGAGAAGTACACTGGCACATGTTGGGACTTCTACCACAATACTCACACTGTGGGAAGGAATCGGTCACAACAGCGGCGCTTGACTGAGGTTTCATCATAGCACACATCTTTTCAAACTGCTTTGACATTGCTTCCATTTTGGCGGCCAGAAAAGTATTTGAATCTACTTCATAGACTCCAGCGGTTTTCTTCGGTGCTGCTTCTCCTGTTCTCGCACCTCCCCACTGATTGGATGCATTGGCGATGGTATCCAATAGTTCCTTGATTCTAGCTATTGGTAGCTCCATGAGGCTTCCTCCTGCACAAGTGTCTACCAACAAACGACTTGAATGATCCAAATCTTTATAAAAGGACTGTAAAATTACCTCCTCTCCCAAGCCATGGTGTGGTACTTTGCGCACAATGCCTTTGAAACGCTCCCAAGCCTCAGATAATGTTTCACCAGTGAACGGTTTAAAGTTGGTGATCTCTCCTCTCATCATCAGCATCCGAGAAGGAGGGAAATATTTTGCCAAAAATGCATTTGCTAACTCTGTCCAGGTGGTGATACTGTTGGGTGTCAAAGAGTTTAGCCAATCTGCAGCTCTGTCCCTCAGGGAGAATGGGAAGAGAGTCAGTCTAGCCACCTCCTGTGAAGCTGATGTAGAACAAGCTCCCACCAATCTTATGAAAGTGGTGAGGTGGACATTGGGATCTTCGGTGATTGTTCCGCTGAACTGAGGTGCATTCATGACCATAGTAACATAATGCGTTTTGAACTGCCAATGCTCCCCTGCTGGTAACGCAGGAATTACTATTGGTGAGACAAGCCCTTCAACGCTTGGGCGGGTGTAATCCCTCATGTGCCTCTCCGGATTCTCCATATTGGTTCTTGAGGAGTTGTTCAGAATTTCTTCTTCAACAATCCCTTCTGTTGGTGAATCTTTTGGAAGTACCTCCTGAACAATCGGAGGCTCCAGCTCTAATCTTTTTCGAATTCTTCTTGTTACTCTTTCTATTTCTGGTTCAATTTCGAATTCAGGGTCTCCTACAGAACGAGTTTTAACCATAAACCAAGATCAGATAACTGATAGTAATGCAGTTTCTAAAGGAACAAAATAGAATGAAACAAAACAAAAATGAAAATAAATTTAAATAAGATCAAAAAAAATAAAAATAAAAATAAAAATCAAACTAAGCAACCGTGCCTCCCCGGCAACGGCGCCATTAACTTGTTGGGTAAAAACCTAACGGCAAGAATACCGGTCGATTATAGCAAGTTTTCCTAGAAGTGTCCCTCCAGGTTATCGAATCCAGGGGAGGCAGCGTTTTAGTTTGATTAATATTTAAGATCAAAACAAAGTAAAATAACTCAAGTAACAGGGGGTTTTGTTTGTTTGAATTACTAAGTACTGAAGCAAACTGTAAATAAGAACAAGGGTAATAAATGCAAGAGCAACAGTGAGCAAAACAATGATGTTTTTGAATTAATGAGAAGGAAAATTCCGGTTTACTAATCCTCCAATTTCTTCGGTTCCTTTCTCAGTGTGTTTACCGATATCTAGATTAAAATCCTAGATCAGAATTATTCCACGTTCGGTCTCCCGCTACGGTGGATTCTAATTAACAGCTAATAAATTTTAACTCTCGTTACAAATTTATTAATTGCTAACATCTTTAAGAATAATCCAGTTTAATGATCAGTTAATATCCTAGAGGAATTACCATCTCTATCTCTAATAACGGTGCTGTTTCCTGTTGTCTATTATCTAACCGCAGTTCTCACTTTAAGCAGATAAACAGGTAAAATCGATTAATTGACCAATATCAAATCACATTTGTATATAATAATAAGGGACAAACACTTTAATCTGTTAAAATGGTAAATCACAAAGATAATGGAACCTCAGAATTTGGATTACTAGTAAACCGAAATTTATAGAAACTACTCAGCCATGAAATGAAAATACTGCAAAATATGTGAAAAACATTAAAGAGGAGGAAAAGAGGAAACTCTGATTTAAGACTCTGCAGTAGAGTCTTCTTGTGTGATCAGTTCTTTCTCTCTCCTTTTCCTCCTTTGCTCCTCAATCTTCTCAGGAAATAGTGTAGACCCGAGCTGCTTGTATTCTCCAGATTTCTTTTTGAATGTGTATGGTGTTTAATGGAAATAGGGTGGTGAATGGAACGTGAGAGATGAACTGAGAATGGAGTTTGGAGTATTACTCTCCTCCAGCCCGATTATGTGATTTTAAAAATGGGATTGAGTTCTATAAATAGAACCCTACGTAGCATGTGGTGTCTTGCTGGACTTGTGAGTGGAGGGGTGAGTGTTTTAGTGGGTGATGATGCTGGATTTAGGGAGATAATTGGATTTAGTGGGATTAAAGATGGAAAGTAGTAGCAGTGATATGAGGGTCTGGAAAGAGTACGTAGTGGATGGGCGGCTGTTTAGTTTAAAGAGAATTTATTCTCTTTTCTTCACTTTCGCGCGCTACAGAGTCTGATTCAGTAGTTTTGTCCGGGACTTAGGGTTTGGTATAAAGTCCGGACCATGGTGTTAAACAGGTCGAGACTCCTTTCCTTGTGTGGTGTCCGGGACTTAAGTTGTGTATTAAGTCCCGGACCATATTTGAATTCCAGTCGAGATTGATGCTTCATAGTGCGTCCGGGACTTAAGTTATGCAACAAGTCCTGGACCATGTCTGTATTATCAGGTCGAGATTTTGAGTCACAATGTGGTCCGGGACTTAGCTCCAGAATCAAGTCCCGGACCATGCTTGAATTTAATTCGAGAGTTTGTTGTCTTTGACTCAAATCAGTTTGTTGATTTTTCCATGTGTTCCACTAGTGATAGGAATGTGTTTTCCTTTGGATTCAAAAATCTGAAAAGCACACAAAAAACCCATAAAGAAGAACAATTGCAAACAGAAACTAAAGTGCTCATAAGACAGAAATTTAGCAGTCAATGGTAACAGATTAGGCATCAAAAGACCCTTTGAAAGAAAGGTAAATCCTGACTTATCAATATACAAGCAAGAAATAAAGATTGTTAATTACTTATAAATTTTAATGGTAATAATTTACATACACCATTATCTCTCAATCCACATTCCCTCGTTATGGTGTGATCGTATATAATCACGATGACCAGTGACCTCAGCCTCATCTAATGAAATAGGAATAGTTGGAGGTTCATCTTCTGCGTCATACTCATCCTTATCAACACACACCATCCACACCAACTATTCTCTCTTCTCCCTTTAAGCACCACATACCATCTAGGATTGCAGGGATCAGTTACATAAAATATTTGCTTAACCTTCGCCCCAATCAACGAATGGCTCAACCGTGGGAGTAACTCTAGACAGCTCAACCAGTTTCATACCATTCTCCTCCTCATGGTAGCCATGATTGTTGTCAACCCAGTTCACACCAGAAAACACACAGTTCATAGTTGTTGTATTCCAATACCCATATGTCTTGTATAACAACCGAAATAAATGATTGTTTTACTGAGACTGGACTATGACCCACACCGCTGATGTCATATAAGTCTTGATAAGCTTCAAGCTCTACGCCACTATTTTGATTCGTTGACAACCGATTCTGACGTTTTGTGAAAAAGGTGAATCCTTTAACATCGTACCCCTCATAATAAATTACATCCAGATTTGGTCTAAATGCAATTACTTTAATCAATTTAGGCACATTCGTGGACTGATCGAACAATACTCTGTCTTTGAACCATCTGGCAAATGTCCTATTCTACTGATTTTGTAGTCTCACTTCACTCATGTCTGGATATTGTGCTCTTAAAACGCATAAGTGTTCATCAAAGTATGGTTCGACATTTTCAAGATGACTCAGCATAACTAAATGAGCTTTGTTAAGAGTGTCTATATCAATTCTTTTCAGTTTTCGTCCAACCGTGCCAACACCCTTCAATCTGCCCTCGTGTCTAGAACGTGGAAGTCCAATGGTATAGACACCTTCTAGGTAATTGGTGCAGAAGTCTACAACTTCCACTATAACAGTGCCCTCTATAATACTGCCCTCTGGGGGACGACGGTTCTTCATTTTCTTCTTCAGGACACCCATGTACCTTTCGAACGGATACATGTAGCGAAGGTACAAAAGACTACACATCATAATCTCTCTTACAAAATGCACGAGGAGATGTATCATTATGTTGAAGAACGAGGGAGGAAAATACATCTCCAGTTGGCACATTGTCACAATAAGATCCTTTTGTAGTTTAGTCAGAGTGTCCACATCAAGAACCTTAGACGAAATGGATTTGAGGAAGACACTGGCATTTGTGATTGTGTGTCTGACAGCATCCGGCAAGATCCCACGCAATGCAATTGGTGAAAATTCTTGAAGTAGGACATGCTAATCGTGAGATTTCATTCCTACTAATTTCAAATCTGTCATGGACACTAGGCTTCTTATATTTGAGGAGTATCTTGAAGGCACCTTGATGTTGTAAAGGGTACTGTATAGACTATATTTCTCTTCTTTAGACAGAGTGTGACAGGCAAGAGGCAAGAATGTGCGTTTTCCACATTCTTGCGGGCCAAGTGTGCGTATGCCCAACTCAATTAAATCTCTCCTTCCTTTCAAATGATCCTTTGTCTTTCCTTTTATATTCAAAAGGGTGCTAGTGATACTTTCTCCCACGTTCTTCTCGACATGCATCCCATCAATACAATGTTTCAATCTCCAGATGCTGCTAGTACTAGAGTTCCCAAAATATTGACTTCTTGTTCCAGACACTTTTTTCACACCACTTTTGGTTGGCGGCCCAAAGTTGCTGACAATATTATCCAATATCCACCTTTTTGTAAATCTCTGTACCTGTCAAAAGCTGGCGTGCCACACTGTGATCAGTTTTCCCATCGAACTCTTTCGCCATCTTTCGGTACTTGTTCTTTTGGAGCATTTTTGGTGGCCCACGTACACGTTTTTGCCACTATGTTTCAAGCGAATGCTACAAGTGTTCTCTCCACAATTGGACACGCCAACGTCCCCTTGATTGAATAGCCTGAAAGATTACCATATGTGGGGAAATCGTTGATTGTGCAGTACAACATAGCCGCAAATTGAAGTCCTCTTTGCTGAATGAGTCGTAAACCGTAGCCCCTTCATTCCATAATAGTTGTAGATCCTCTATCAAAGGTTGTAGGAATACTTCAATTTGTTACCCGGTTGCTTTTTGGACCCGATATTAACAGAGACAACAAGATGTGTCTCGGTTTCATGCATAACCACAGAGGTAGATTGTAAATAACCAAAAGCACAGGCCAGGTACTGTGTATGTTACTCAAGTACCGTAAGGGTTCATCCCATCCGTGCACAAGCCTTTAGGTTTCTCAGTTTGTTACCAAAATCATGAAATTTTATGTCTATGTTTCTCCACTGTGGTGCATCAGCGGGATGTCTGAATCTGCCATCCTTCTTCATGTGAACTGAATGCCACCAAAGATTCTCAGCGTCTTTCTCAACAGAGAACAACGTCTGAACTTTGGAATGATGGGCAGGTACCACAGTACCTTAGCCAGTGAACCTTTCTTACTACCGCTGATATGAGTTTGTTGTTTCTTCAGATACTGTGATGCTCCACATGCTGAATAGCTTTCAGCAAATTCATCCGATTTCCAAAACAACATGCTACCATTTGGACAAGCATGAATTTTCTGGTACTCCATACCCATTGGGCATATCAGTTTTTTGCTGAGTACATAGTCGTTGTAAAATGTTGTCCACCGGAAGAACGTTTTTCAATAGTTCCAAGTGGGCATTGAAACTTATGTCGCTCCTGCCATATTTCGCTTTCAAGTTGATTAACTTTAGGATGAAACTCAACTTGCTTAACTTTGTAGGGTCACACCCGGGGTACAGTGGTGTTTTGGATGAATCCAACAAATTTTCATACTTGCCTGGCGTGTTAGAGTGATGTCGTTCCACATCTTCGAGCATAGTCTTAATGTCATCGTCCCAGAAATCTGGCTAAACATCAACTGTAACGTCTTCCAGATCATACACAACTGTATCATCTTCGAGTTCTGTTTCCGTGTTTGCCTGACCATTATCCCCTTCGTCAGGCTTAATAACATCGAACACACTCTGACCATGCCATCGGATTATATCTTGGAAATCCTTTGTAAAACCGTGGCGGATCAGATGTTCCTTAACTGTTTCAACGCCGCGATATCTCACATTGTTTTGGCAGTCGATACACGGACAAAATATATATCCATTGTCTGAAGGTTTCAAATGTTCGCCAACACCGTGCATAACTTATCGACTCCTTCTAAAAACTTGTCGTACAACTTTCCGTTGTATATCCACGAACGTTCCATCTCCTTCTAGCTATTTATATGAAGACACCATTTCATACCGTCACCCATAGCAGAGTCTTTACATTTTTGTATCTTATCAACCTAATTCCATCCATGAGTGTTAAATCCCACCAGTGAATGTGTTTTAATATGTAATTTATTGAAAATTTCTGCAGCATCTCCCTACAGTTCTTCAAATGCATGATATTATGATATTAATCAATAATATATGCACTCGAAGAACAATAAAGAGATACTACTGAAATAATCAGTAAACTACATATTAAAAACACATTCACACCCTACGTGTGAGATTTAACAATCATGGATAGTCTCGACAGGGACTGCCCAAGATATATCTTGAGCGGATAACTATGTTTGGTAGTTTGTCAAATACTATATATATGTAAATCGTACCTCTGGTAGACGATTAGCCGATGCTAAGACAGTTGAGGTTGGAGGCCAAAATAAAGTTGTAGTCCTGATGCACAAACAAAAAAATGACAACATTAGAATTCATCAAAAAAACAAGGTAAAAATGCAAAGCTAAACCGCGGTAAAATTTTGACAGCATCTCCCTATATTTATTTCTAACATTTCCAAATCACTTTTATCAACATCAAATTCACACGCACCATCAGAATAACTTATAAACTAATTTTATATTTTAAAACTACACTACTATGTATTAATTGTAAAACTAAATGCTAAGAATAACCAAATCAAATTTACTCTTCAAAATTATACACAAAGAAACATTACAATAGTTTACAGTTTGGTTTACGAAATTACCGTTAGTAAGCACCGAAGTGGGCAATTAGTGTAGAAATCAGCCCATAAACTAGGTTCCAATTAACTGTGAATCTGGACACAAATATACGAACAAGGTCAGAACATTTGCCATTACACTCTCAGGAATCTATAGAAACAATGTTAGAACTAGCAATTGACATATATATGAACAAAATTAGAAATAGGAACGATTGACAGAAATCGCATACCCAGTACGCATTAGAGTCGACGGCGATGACCAGTCGTAGATGGGTGGTGACCGGCGGTGATAAGAGTGACAAAGGTGGTGGGAGCGACGACGGCGATGGCCGTTAGTAAGGTCATTGGAGTGAGAAGGTGATTTCAGCAAGGAAGATAGCGCGAGAGAGAAGTAGAGGTTACTGTAAGTGTGCAGAGTAAATGGGCAAATTTTCTAGTTAAAAGGACTTTATATTACGGTTCATAAGAAAACTGTAATCTAAAGTCAGACTTTAAATTACGGTTCTTGCATAACCGTAATCTAAAGTCTAACGAAATAAAAACATTACGCAAAAAATATTTGGCCTATGCTGGGTTTCGAACTCAAGATCGATGGTGCTGACTCATGTACCCGCAACCATTGAGCCATGAATCTTATTCAATCATCTTATGCAACACATTTATAATAATATTTTTTAAGATAAAATAAGATGGTAAACAACATCGTTAACTGTCATTTAGATTACGCGCGGCATCAAAAAAATCAAATATGCGGTGAATATTTGGCGTCAGGTCAAAACGACGTTGTCGACCATTAGTGGGCGGGGACTTTAGATGATGGTTATCACTAAACCGTAATATAAAGTCCATTGACCGTAAAAGCGCGCGTCAACACGGGGCTTTACATTACGGTTTACTGATACCGTCATCTAAAGTTTGTTGTAAAAAAGGTGTGCCTACCTCCGATAGATTATTGCTTACAGTTAATTCTATAAACGTCATTAATTAATTCCAACCTTCCTATTAATCAAGTTTGTGTTTAAGCCGTGATTAATTAGCCATCATTAAATACTTTCGTTCCACCAGTGTGGTGGCACAAGGGTAATGCAAATAGAGACGTTGTCATGACTCTTTTTTCCTCTACAAGATACCATTCGGCACATTGAAGAGGTGCACACACCAAGTGGTCGTAACGAGATGTTTAATCGAGCGCATTTGTCTTTAAGAAGTGCAATTGAGAGAGCATTCAGTGTGCTTAAGCGTCAGTGAATGATTCTAAACTACGTATACCTTCTTACTCACCAAACAAGCAAAACAGGATAGTAGATGCTTGCTTTGCCCTCAACAACTATGTTAAGCTATTAGATCCACTTGATTTTATATTTGAATTAGTCCAAAATGAGTATAAAGAGGGTGAAAAAAATGAAAACGAAAACAATAGCGATGTTGAGGTTGCTACTAGTGTACAAGCTTCAGATGCACCTGATCCTAATGCTATATATGAATGTTGTACATGATAGTATCCTAGACTTTATCATGAGTGATAAGGGATCATGAGTAAATTAGTGGCAACTATATTGTTGGTGATTTGAATATAATTAGGCTTGAAACTAATTTAAAACAAAATCAACCTTTAAGTAGACACCGCAAAAGTGACCCAAATCTGAAAAACCTACCCGAATTTAATTCGATCCGAACCCAAATCTTAACCGAAAGTATAACTAAAAAAATGATCAGAATTTTGAAATGAACCGGTCCAGACCCTAACTGAACCGTTATTATGTATAACTGAAAAATAAACCATAATCAACAACCATCCGTACCAAATTCATCCAAACAAAAATTAACCAACCGAATTTACCAATAACCCTGATGATCCAAAATTCGAAGTGACCTAAACCGAAAATCAACCAAACTGAACTTGAACCAAATTCAGTGTAGCTCTAATGATTACATTATAATTATTATAGTATATGATGATGGTGAAATAGAAGAACCCCAACAATAATAATTATAACATTGATATATAACATTACAAACATGATCTATTTACAATTATAGTTACATATGCCAAAAGAGAGTTAAGGTATTACTTAAAAAAAGTAAAAGATCAAGGTATAATGATTTTCTAAGGCCTTTAGAAGCAAATAGTAAACTAAAGAAGACAAAATAGAAAAGAACTCAGGCCTAAAAAAATGAGTAAGGACCAAACGTTTACTATTTATAACATGATACAAATTATAATTATTTGTTTAAATTAATTTTTCTATGCATTCAGACTTTTATAATAGTGAAATCCTCATGCCTTATTTTCAATCATATTTTATTGCAACTCATTGTTAGCATTAGATGAGGGATACAGTAAACCATGGCCCGTGCACATCTGGTGCGGTGCCCATCAGCACAGCGTCGGTGACACTGTGCACTAGCACACACACCTGCACCTGGGTCACCGCCGCACGCCTTGTGTTTGGGTCATCCCTACGCACCACGCGTCACGTGCCGAGATCGAAGCCGCACGCGTGTCTCGTGCTCGGGTCGACGCCCCGTGCCCCACCCTCGAGTTAGCACCATCACGTGCCCAACATCGCCCAACACCCTAGTCAATGCCACACTCAACGTCGTGTACCCAACCTCGGGTCACCGCCGCTTGCCCAACAACGCCCAACGCCCAACGCCGAGTCAATGTCACGTGTCGTATGCCCTAGTCGACATCGCGTGCCCCGCCCTTGCGTTGTGGCCACGCCTGTACCTTCGCATGACGCCTTACGCTTGCCCGTTGCTGCACGCCCTATGCTTGAATATATTGGAAAGGATTTCATGAGTTTGATGGAATCAAATTACAAGCATACTCATTTGTAGACCCAAATGCAATTTAATAAATTAAGTAAAAACATACAAACTAGATAAGGAATATGATAAACAAGCATGATATTCATTGGGTGTCTGGATGTTGTATACTTAAAACCACCACTTAACCTAATGGTAGTGTTGTCCTAACCTATTATAAGTTATTGGGATTGATTGATGTTAAATTTACATATCGTGAATATGAAGTTGTTTGATTCTATAATGTAAACCAAATTTAACCGAATAATTAACTTGAATTAGACCCATGAGCCAAAAAGACCGAGCAACCCAGAGGTTAACCCAAAATGAAAGTTATCCAAGTCAAAAGTCAACCAAACTGAAAGTCACCCATACCAATCCAAACCGTCGCATATACCGACCTAAACCGTCCTGAAATTTCAATACATCAAACTTAACCAAACACAATGAATCCACCAGACCTGATCCCACCCAAACCAAATAATGGGTGATTAAAAATCACCGAACCAAACTAAACTTGAACCCAGTACTACTACAAAGTGATTGGGTTATAATTGTCAACCCGTAAGTATTTTCGGGTCGGGTCAGATTCGGGTTGGACCTCTCAACCCAATTTCAACCCGAAACCCGATTATTGAAAAAAAGATTATTGGGGGTGCTGCGCGACAGTTCTAGTTTTAACCCTAACCAACATTTCTAATTTCTCATTCTGCAAAAATCTGTTGGCTCTTGTCTCACCGTCGTTTTCCTCTTCTTCCAGTCCTCCCCATCAGTCATCAACTTCATCCTCGACCTCCACACTTCAACAACGCTAGACCTAACTCCTCAATCCTCTCTTCCATGCTCGATGCTCCACCTTCGCCCAACTTCCTCTCCTCCCTCCCCAGTCCATCCCAAGTTCAACCTTTCTCATCTTCTCCTCCACTCTCCTTCTCACTTGGAGCGCCGACCAGAGACAAAGAGGCAAACACAGAGAGCACCGACCTTACTCATCCTCGATGACTTTTCTTTTCTTCTTCTTCTTAGTTGCTTTTTGTGAGAGTTGAATTTGAACCAAAGCAGGAAGAAATGTAGACATTAGAATGAGTTGGACCAGAGAGTTTTAAATTTGATTATGAAGATGTAATTAGTTCTTGGCCTGTATTATTGGTTATTTGGGATGAACTGGCAAAGCTCTTAAGATTTTCTTTCTGTATGATCTTCATATGTTTTAAGAATTATCGTTTGGTAGACTGCAAAAAAGATAAAATTGGTCAAATCGGTCGTGTTTAAAATTAGTTATATTCCCTGACTAGCAGTATCAAAATGATATTCTTTTGACCCAAAAAGAAATATTCTACAATTCACATACTACTTATTTTTGTTTTTCGGTTGTTGTTCAAATACTGGTAGCTGATCATTACTATTAGAGAAGGGCAATAGTTGTTGACCAAGAACACTAGTTTTAGACAAAATAATTATGTGTATAAATAACCACATAAACTATCAACAAGGCAATCTAACCGGCCATCACTGCTCTGGGATTTGTCTTAAACTAAGTAAGCACACTTTATTTTTATAGAAAACTATTTTGCTAAACTATGGTCTTTGGAGTTTACTTTAATGACAATAGTATGCTCCAAAACCACTTTAGCTAGCTTAATAGATGAAAGACTTATTTTGATTCTATGTTTACAACTCAGTCATTATTTTTCTTACCAAAAGCCAGTGGGAATTGGAGGGTTCAACATACTTTTGGATAGGAAGGTTGTCAAACTAACCCCATGTTACTTCTGTTGCTTCTGACTGGTCATTATGGACATAGTCCTTCTTCTATCTTCTTATTATAGTTCATGGTCTATTTTGTACTATTAAGTTACACTGTTTAATTGGTCAATAAACTGAGCATCATATGAATAATTAAGTGTGCAATTAATTATGAGTTCATGGTCTGTTCAATTGGTCAATAAACAGAGTTAATGGTCTGTTTAAATTGGCCAATAATAATTAGTTCATGGTCTGTTTAGCCGGCCAGCACTGCTCTGGGATTTGTCTTAAACTTGAGAACACTTTGTTTTCATTAAAAACTTTGCTAAACTATAATATTTGGAGTTTGTTTTAATGACAGTAGTATTGTCCAAAACCACTTTAGCTAGCTTAATAGATGAAAATACTTATTTTACTGTAAAGAAGTCATGGTCTGTTATTAAGCAGACCATCATATTAAGTTACACTGTTTCATTGGTTTTCTTCATTAGATTATTAGATCATTGTTTTTTGTATTGCATTCTTTGGATTGTTCCTTAGTCATTTATTGTAAATAACTAGCTACAACCAGGCTATTTCTCAGATACAGTAGTACAACCAAGTATTTGCTCAGATACAGTAGTCTTGAAGCATGAGCACTGCTTAGCTTTTGCTCCTCTACCATTTGAAGTTATTTTCTCTGCTGGACAGAGGCTAAGTAACAAGTGCAATACTGTCAAGTGATTTATATTTTGTATCCCTTTTTTTTGAACAATATCAGCTTTGAGTGTGACGTGTTGTGAATTTCTTGTTTACATCTGGCAGGTGGTGTTGTTGGACATGGCTGGAAGAAGTTCAAGGCGGCAGCAGTGACAGTTCTCTTAATTACTGCATTTCTTGTTGTTGTACAACTGAATCCTAGTGCAGTACATACATGAATGAGAACTAATGTTTTGTTTTGTTGATGAGTAGTAATGCAATGTAGTTAAACGTTTTTGTTTCAAATGAGCTGTAATGTAATGCAGCGCAGAATCCTTAATTGTCGTATGAGAACTATGTTTGTGTTGGAGTACTATGTGTGTTTTCTTTCTTAATGGACAAATGGACAATGGATTGTGTATTTGGTTTAATTTTTTCCTCTTTATGTTTGTTGGGTTTCTCTGCTTTTGAGTTTGTTCACATGTAAAACTTGTAATTACAAGTTGGTCTAATTTCGGGTTGGGGTTGTGGGTCAGTTTTGGGTTCGGGTCAATCAGGTCAAGTTCGGATTGGGATATGTAGAGCAGGTCGGTTTCAGGTTGATCAAATCTGACCCATTCTGGGTTTGGGTTGATTGCGGGTTAACTATATAATCAAGCAGGTCGGATTCGGGTTGAGGTCAACCCAACCCAAACCCGAAATTGACATCCCTTTATTACCAAGTAAGAAATGCATAACCTTGATAAACCACGCACGTGGTGCGCGCTTAGCCCTTAAGGAGCACGTTGGAGTGGAAAAAACATGGGTCTTGTCCTGTTGATTGACAAACCCTTCGACTTGTTCTATATTTTTATATACACTTTTTTTAGAGAATTATCAAGTGGTTGGATGCCTAGATAATATTGCAATTGAATCTCTCATACACTTTTTGGAGATTGAAACTAATAGCTGGTGTTAGTTGTTAGGTGAAGTTAATAAAAATAGAGAGAAAAATAAATAAGAAAAAATATAAAAAGTGATATGACTATTAATATAATATGACATATAAAACGAAAAATGTGATGATCAATAATACTGTAAAAGAATGAGACGCAAAGTGTGAGAGATATAAAAAACCGGTTCCCTTTGTTTGATCTCATAAACCCATCTAGAAATCTCCTTTGTTAAAGGGAATGGAAAACCATCACAAGAATGTAACCGTTGCTAAATCAACGCGCCTCACGCGCCCTCAAAGTTCCCCCTTCAACCTGCGAGTCCCCTCCTGCCTCTGGTCTCCCCGACGCCGCCTCCGCCCTGAGCCACCGTAGCAGGCGCGCCTCTGCTCCAGCTCCCTCATTCCGCTCCCCTTGCCCCTGTTTCTCCGGTTGGTGTAGATGGGTCACAAGCGGCCCTCTACTAGATCTACCCCTCTGGTCTCGCCGGAAGTCTCGCCGGTGACGCCCTCCCCTGAATCTCTCGGTCAAGCCCAGCCTCGCCCTTGCGCCCCGGTTCCTCTGGCGCCTGGTGGTTCCCCTTCCGCCTCCATAGTCGCTTCTGCTCTGGAGTCTGACGCAGCGGCTCCATCCATCCCGTCGCCTGGTCCCCCTTTCGCAGCCTCCTCCGTCAGCGCCTCGCCCATTCCGCCAACAGCCAGCGCCCCCCTTAGCGCCCCCTTGTCCCGTTGTCTGCTGTCCCCATAGAAGGCGTGTGGGTTCCCCCCTCTATTGCCCCTTGCGTTGGCCTTGAGCCCGTAGCCTCTAACGGTGGGGATTTGCCCACTCCAGCCACTTCTGATGTGGGTCCCTCCATGGACCATGCCTCTGCTTCAGCTGAGCCTCTTGTGGTTTTTCACTCAGATGGTAGTGTTCAATCGATTGGTAAAGGACCCTCCTCAGCCGCTCCTGCCCTGCCATCGACTTAATTTTTGATCTTAGAGGCCCCCCTATTGATTTGGCGCTTCAAGAGTACCTCAACCGGGCTGAAGTTCCCTCCACCACGATAGTCGACAGGATGTTCCCGCCTCTCTCCAAAGTCTTCGAGCCACAGCCAGGAGGCCTCCCTTCAGCTAGAGATTGGATTGCTTCGGCTAGAAGTGCCCCTCATCCTGTCCTCCCAGGTGTTGCGGGTTCCTCCATTGGAGCTGCCTCCCGACATCCAGCTCCTAGGCCTACTGTGTGGCGCTCCCAGAGTAGCTCTAAACGACCAGGTTCAGGTATAACTGCTAACCCTCCATCCTTGGTTGCCTCCGGGTCTTCTGACCCGGCCACTTTCTTAGATGTTCTACTGGCTAAACAAAAAGGCTTCTCTGGTATGTCTTTGAGTTCGGACTTCTGTGAAGCTCTAGAGGATGATAGCCCTATTGTGTCTTTAAATGAACAAGACTTGGCGTCTGAGATTGATTACTGGAAGCATTCCTTAGTTGGACACCTGTGGGGCAGGAAGTATGGGTTTAACTTAGTGAGGGACTTTGTGAGAAGGGCCTGGAGTTTTGTCCCTACCCCCCAGGTTCTGCATCATGAGGAGGGATGGTACATGTTCAAATTCGATAAAGAAGAGGACCTAGAGCTTGTCCTTAGCAAAGGCCCCTGGCTTTAAAAACTCCTCCCCCCTCATGCTTAAGAATGGTCCCCTGATATCTCCTTTAATCCCAAGGACCTGAACCACATCCCAGTGTGGATCCAGCTCCCCAGACTGCCTATTAGTCTTTGGTCCCGTTCGAGCCTAAGTAAAATTTTCTCTAAGATAGGAATTCCCCTTCACACTGACCAACCCACCGCTGACAAATCCCGCATCTCCTTCGCCAGAGTCCTGGTGGAGGTGGATTTCAACCATGAGTTGGTGAGAGAAGTGGAAATTCGATCTCCCAAGGGTTTCCTCTCTCAACCAGTGGTTTTTGAGTGGGAACCAATTACCTGCTCTTCCTGCAAGCTCCTTGGTCATCCCTCTCACCCGTTGTCCCTCTTCTCAACCCCCCAAGTTCCCAAGCTGCCTCGCCGTCCTAAACCAGGAAATCCAGGAAATCCCCTCTCCCCCCCTCCCTCTAACCCCCAGCCGCTGCTCTCTACTCCTATAGTCCCGTAACTAGCAGGCGTCCCTCCGGTTTGGCGCCCTGTGAAAGCCCGCCCTCAGTCCTCGGACCCCAGGAACCTCTCCTCAGCCCCTAGTTCCCCCTTGGCGCCTAGACCGTCCATTAACAGATCTCCATCTCTGCCCTCTCTCTCCCCTATGTCCCCCTCACTTCAGCTCATTCTTGAGCCCCTTCAGCCTAATTCCTGGCAGCTCGTTCCTCCCAAGCTTAAGCCTTCTCTCCTCCCCGTGCAGGCCTCCCATCCCTAGCTGGCAAACTCGTTCTCCCCACTTGAGCTTGACCCTATTGTAGTTGACCCCTTCTCCTTATCCCCCTCCTTCCCTAATGAAGATTGTCTTATGGAATACTAGGGGATGCAATGACCCCTCAAAGCTTAGAGAAATTAAGCTGTTTGTCAGGACCCAGAATCTTTGTGTTCTCGGCCTCTTGGAAACCCGAGTGTCCTCCCTTAACTCCTCTTCCATCCTATCCCGCCACTTCCCCTCCTGGAGCGTCCTCCATAATTACCATGCGCATCCCAACGGGCGTATTTGGATTCTTTTTGACCCCAGCCGCATTATTCTCTCCCTCATTCTCATGTCTGCCCAAATGTTAACTTACTTGGCCTTGCCCCACGACACCCCCCTTCACCCTCTCCGTGGTGTATGGTCACAACAACCCTGCTCTCCAAACCCTCCTGTGGGCAGAAATTGCGACCCTTAGCAACTCCACCCCACGGCCATGGATGGTGGCCGATGATTTCAATAATATTCTGTTTGCAAATGAAAGGCAAAGCTGCCGGCCCACGCCCCCAAGGGATTACGAAGATTTTGCGGACTGTGTAGCTAGGGCTGAGCTTAATGACCTCCGCTATTACAGACGCTTCTTCACCTGGTGGAATAACCAGTATGGTCATGATCGTGTTCTGGGTAAAATTGATCGAGCCCTTGTGAATGAAGCGTGGGTAGCTACCTTCCTCTAAGCTACTGCACCTTCTCCCCCCGCTCATTTCTGACCATAGCCCTATAATCATAACCTTCCCTCGCCCTGCCCCCCCAAGAGTGCTTCAAATTCCTCAACCTCTGGGCAAAGGACCCCTCTTTTCTCCCCATGGTCAATGATATTTGGAAGATCCCCATTGAAGGGAGCAGACTCTTTACTTTTGTCAAGAGACTCCGCCTCCTCAAAGGTAAGCTCTCCGCCCTCCACAGAACGGAATACAACGCTCTCCTTCTAAAAGCTCAATCTATTAGAGAGGAGCTCAACGACACCCAGCTGAGGCTCGATAGGGACCCCTGGAACTCTACTCTTATCTCCAAAGAGAAATCCCTGCAGCACGCTCTCAGTGCTCGTAACCACCAAGAGCTTATCTTCCTCCGTCAACTCTCCAAAATCCGTTGGCTCAAGTGGGCTGACGCAAACTCTACCTTCTTCCGCAGGGTCATAAAGGCTAGACGCAACAAGAACTCCATCGCCACTATTACCAATGAGCTTGGGTTGGAGCTCTCTGATCCGGAGGATATTGCTAACTGTTTTGTTTCCCACTTCAAGGGCATCATGGGCACTAGGAATCCTCCCTCTAGCTCTCTTTCTGACTTCAACCTAGACAACACCAGATCCCTGGACCACTCGAGCTGGGCCCCCCTTCTTAGGGCTGTAGACAATGCTGAAATTCAGTCTGCCCTTTTTTCCATTGGGAATGATAAAGCTCCTGGACCGGATGGTTACTCCTCCAAAATTTTCAAATCTGCGTGGCCCATCATTGGAGAGGATCTCAGTCTAGCTATCAAAAGCTTCTTCCATAGTGGTTCCCTGCTTATAGAGATCAATTCGACCCTCATCGCCCTAATCCCCAAAACTACTGACTCTGCTTCCACACCCAGTGACTTTAGGCCCATCTCTTGCTGTAATACTATCTATAAAATCATTAGCAAAATCTTAGCTGCGAGGCTTAAAGGGGTTCTCCCTGATATTGTCAACGAAAGCCCGGGGGCCTTCATCAAGGGGCGTCTCATCACGGATAATATTCAATTGTGCTCATGCCTAATGAAACACTACCAACGAGCACATATTTCCCCCCCCCCCCCCCCCGTTGCATGATGAAGATGGACATCCGAAAGGCCTTTGATACGGTTGATTGGGACTTCCTCAACGACACAATGTCTTTCCTTAACTTCCCACCCATTTTCACCAACTGGATTATGCAATGTGTCTCCACCACCTCGTTCTCCATTAGCCTAAATGGTTCCCCTATGGGGTTTTTCAAGGGTGAAAGGGGCTTGCGCCAAGGGGACCCTCTCTCTCCCTACCTCTTCGTCCTAGTCATGGATATGCTTTCCCGCTTGCTCGACCAGCTTTCTCATGATCCTGGTGTGAGCCTCGATTTTAAACCCTATCCTATGTTGATTAAGGCTGATTAAGGTCTAACCGGGTTTTAGGTCCACTTATAACCTAAGATTAATAACTATGTCATATAGCAAAAATTATTAAAACCTAAGCTAGCTCACTGGAACCTATTATGAGTCGCCACCTAATTTTAACCTAGATCAAATTAGGAAAGGAGAGTTCGGGTTCGGGGGCTTGGTATTTGACTTATTTAGGGTTCAAATTACTTTCATTACCCTTCCTAGGTCGTTTTTCCTCTACTTGGTTTATTTACGGCTTTCTACAAAGTTGTTTTTAACCTTGGTGTGCGCTTCTGTTTTTTTTTATTTTTTAACGTTTTTGACAGAAAATTAAAGTGAAATTGAAAGTTACCTAAACTAGGGTTTCGGAGGCAGAATTAGGTCAATTTTTAATTACGTCCGTGGCCACGGACCTCTTGTCCGAGACCACGGACCCCAGTTGGATTAAATAATTTCGAAAACAGAACTGAAATAAAAACGCGAACTTGTAAAGTTCGGGGCCACGGACAGGGTGTCCGTGGGCCCGGACATGTATTGACAGAAACCCTAAAATTTGAAAAATTAAAAAAATACAAAATCCCGCCACCGTCCGTGGGTGTCTGTGGCCACGGACAACCCGTCCGTGGTCCCGGACAATGAGTCCGAGGTCACGGACAACCCACAGACAGTGGGTTTTCGATGCTTCCCGAGGGTGTTTTGAGCTCAAATTTTATGGGTGTGTAGCCTGAAAGATTTTAAACACGTTAGTAACTGAAAGAACTCAATTTGATATCAAAATTAATACGAAACTTAGCAAACAAGTAACAAGGCAGTAGCTAAAACAATCAGCAATACAGAAACGAAAAGAGTTAGTTTAAGCCCAAATTTTGAGGCAAGACTGATAAGATCGTGGAGAGCTAGGAAAGTGGGATTTCTACCTGTTTTACCTTCGGATTCACAACGATTCTTCACACCGGGATTCGTAGAGTGCTCCGTTTGTGGCAGACCCGAAAGATTTTCGAACCAAGCTTCTGGTGGTTGGTTGTTCTTGCTGTTCTTCACGTTTTGGTGGTGTTTTGTGGGGTTTTGATGATTATTGGTGCTTTGGGGATTGGAAAACGTGTTTAGATGGTGATTTCGGGGGATTTTCGGTATGATTCGGGTGGCCGGGTGTTGGAAAACGTGAGAGAGAGAGGAGGCTGTGCTTTCTGTCTTCCTAGGGTTCTTGAGCATATGAGATTCTGATTTTATAAAAAAAACCCTATCCCTTATATAGACTTTCTTAAAGATAAAGAAAATCTAGTAAAAGTAAGATTTTTTGATATTTTAATTAAGTGACTTCCCAAAGGAATTTTACTGTGAAATTTTAACCACGTGTCAAGGATGACAATTATGAATTTTCTGAAGTGGAATTGGATTTTTTTAAATGTTGGAATATTTTTAAATTGAATTTCTCGTCAGATTCAGTCAGAAATTGCTAGAAAATTATTGGCAATTCGAAAAATCAAAATTCCACGCCATCATGCTTAAAATGTCATCCTCTATCATGGGTTAAAATATCAAAACATTTCGAGCTGATTTGGGCATCCTTTGGAGGAGAGAAAAGCTTATAGGAGGTCTTAGGAGCCTTAAAAATTACAAAAACGCCCCTGACAATGACGGAGCTGCTCCCCATGCCCTGGAATGGCCGATGCACGCGAGATCCAGGATCTCTCACTACTTGACTGAAATGCCTCTCACAACACCAAACCTCGTAGACCCTAACCAGGGGGGGTCAAAATTTTGGGTATAACACCTGGCTTCAAATACCACCCCTTTTGCAGAACCCTTAAAGTCTCCCACCTGTTTTTTGCGGACGATGCCCTCCTTTTTTGCAGAGGGGACCAAAATTCCATCTCCCTTATGCTCAGCAAGGTCAACCTTTTCTCCGAAGCCTCGGGTCTGAAGCTCAACCCTTCCAAATGTGACATGTACCTCGGAGGGGTCTGCTCGTCTAAGACTACCTCTATCCTCTCCTCCACCTCCTCCAACGGGTTCAATCAGGGTTCCTTCCCCTTTCGCTACTTAGGCATTCCTATTACGGCCAGAAAACCCAAAACCTCGGACTTTGGCCCTCTGATTGATAATGTTCAAAGGGCTATATCCTCCTGGGGGGTAGGCACCTTTCTTTTGCGGGTCGTCTCACTCTTATCCAAAGCACCCTGTTTGGTATCATTGGCTTCTGGGCCTCCTCGGTTGCTATCCCCAAGAATGTCATCCAATGTGTAGTTAGGAAGCTTTGCTCCTTTCTTTGGTCCGGGGACTCAGGCAGCAACCCCACCCCGCCAGTAGCGTGGAGCTCTGTCTGTTTTGACAAGAGGAAAGAGGGTCTTGGCATAAAGGACATTTTCAAATGGAACACGAGTTTTCTTCTTAAACAATCTCAACCATCAGTCATAACCCCGAAAGACTTTGGATTCAATGGATCCATAGTGTTTACCTGGAGAACTCCAACATCTGGGCACCTACCCCCCCCCCCCCCCCCGCGAGTGATCCGTGGATCTGGAAATCCATCCTTAGGGCCAGGGATTGGTGGATCAAACAATACGGCTCTCCTCAGGGCGCAATTTCTCTGTTCCTCCTCACCTACCCTCCCCGCCCCCGTGTCAACACCATTTACTAGGATGTCTCCTCCCCTTCGAGGCCCTTTCCCTGGTATAATATTTGTTGGAAGACCTGGGCGCTCCCTAAAGCCAAGTTCATTCTTTGGGTTACTCTTAAGGGTAGACTGAAAACATGTGATAAACTGCAATCTTGGGGGCATTAGCCTCGCTAACAGATGCTGGCTCTGTGAGCGAGCTCCAGAGACAAGTGGACACCTTTTCTTTTTTTGCAGGATTTCTTGCAGGATTTGGTGGGCTATATGTGACTGGCTGGGGATCCCCACCAACAGATCTAACCCTCGCAGCAGCTGCGCACACTGGCTATCCCACTACAGCAAAAGGAGAAGACCAAGGACTTCATCAGACGTGCGGCTATCGCTAATGTCGTCTACTTCATTTGGATCGCAAGATGTAGAAGAGCCATGATAGGCCAGGCCAGGGACCCCGACACACATCATTGTGGACGTGAAGAGAGCAATCAAAGGCACCATCGGGACCAATCCTCTTCCTAAACGAGATACTACGTGGCTTAACCAGATCCTGAAGTCCTAACCTGTCTCCTTATCTGCCCTTTTGACTATGATGTTTTAAGTTGGCCTTTCGGCCCCACTGTGGATCTCATTTGCCCCCATTAGTCATGTAAACCCATGGGTATCTGATATATAGGACTCCTATGTATCTCCTTTTATATAAACTCAGTTATTCTTTCAATATATATTTCACTCTTTTAAAAAAAAATAATAATAATAAACCCATCTAGAACCAACTACTGTAGATAGGTTCTTGGACTCTAGTAATCAGCGGCTTCCCGGGTTTTATTAAATTCACATTGCTATCAAGTTGTTGAGAGGAAAATGCAGATATGTGGGTGGCACAATCCGGACCTTTTTTTATGTTTATGGTTATTTCACCTTCCGCCATGAAATCAGATTCTTATATGCATGTACTGTTTACTGTTTGATGGGTGAATGGTATTTAATGGATGAAAAATGACCATTAACAAAAATAGGTGATGATTAATTAGTCATTCATTTTTTCATGCAGAAACAAATACGCACCAAAAAAAAAAACTTTTGTCATTCACTTTTATTCTCTCACATTTTCTCTATCACCCCCTTAATTCACAAAAACATTATTTATAAATATTGAAGTTATTGAATAATCGAGCAAAGAGGGTGGGTCAGTCGAAACCATGGCTTCTGGCCCGAGATGACCAGTCCATGGGCAAGTTTCCATTGGATGGGATGCAAAAACAAAGAAAGGACGGATCAAACTCACTCTGAATCTGAAAGCAAGGCAGGCAGGTAGGCCAAATCGGTCTTGAATTCATCGTCCAATTTATTTTATAGTACTCCCTCCGTTCAACAATAACTGTCATTTTAGAAACTTGCACACTTATTAAGAAAAGTAGGACAATGACGTATGTGCCCCTACTTTTTACTTTTCCATTTAGATAATAATTACTTTTATATTGAATAGTAGGGGTAAAAGTGGAAAGAAGTGTGTCAAAAAGCTAGAATGACAGATATTTTTGAACAAGAATCACATCCTAAAACGACAGATATTAATGAACGGAGGGAGTGTTTTTCTATTTTAATATTAATATATAAGATAAAATAATTTTATAAAATTAAATTTTATAATATATAGTTTATGATATAAGAAATTATACGTAAAATTTAAAATTTTAAAATTATTTTATCTTATATATTAAATATTGAAATTAGACAACATATCCGAATAATAAATAAGACAAGGGAGTATTAGGAACTAAAAATCAAAGTCAACTACTAAATCTGTACGTTAAAATAATCAACACAACTTTAAATAAATCATAAGAAACTTACTCCGAATATAAACAAGCTTTTTGAAAATTTATACTACTACATAGTACATACGCAATTTCGATGCCACGGACCCTCCGCACCCATTATGGTCATGTGATGTGGCAGGTCCAGTCAGCTGCTGACTGGACTGTTTTGCTGGTTGGATTGCATTTTATTATATTAACTTTAAATGATTGTAACTTTTAATATATAAGTCCATTAAAAAAAATTATATCATTATTCACCTAAATTCAAGCTCTTCAAAACAAGACCAGTTATGAATATGTTTTGACAACTTAAAAAAAATTATTTTTACATGTATACGATGATACACTAAAATCATAATATATTCATTAAAATTAATTTTATGATTCATTAACTGATAAGTGGGGAATTAGATTACAAACTTCGAAACCGATAAAAATTATTATTGTTTTGTAGTGTATTATTTATTGTATGATATATTTTAAATCTATGGTGAATCATTTATTTTTCTTACATACCAAATATTGTTTTGTGGTGTATTATTGTTTAAATTGTATATTTATATGTTACTCATGATATGTTGTGATTCATAAATTTGATATTATGATTCATTAAAATTGATATTATGATTCATGTTATAAATTAACAATAACTGAGGAATTAGATAGCAAACTTCGGAACCGATAAACATTATTATTGTTTTGTAGTGTATTATTATTGTTGTGTGGTGTCTTTTAAACCTTATATGGTGAATCATGTATTTTTCTTACGTATCAAATATTGTTTTGTGTTGTATATGTTTAAAAATTTTATTTTTACATGTATACGATGATACACTAAAATGATAATATGATTCATTAGTTTTGATATTATGATTCATTAAAATTGATATTATGATTCATTAATTAATAAGTGGTGAATTACATAACAAACTTCAGGAACTGATAAAAATTATTTTATTTTGTAGTGTATTATTATTGTTGTATGGTGTTTTTAAACCTTATATAGTGAATCGTGTATTTTTCATACATATCAAATATTATTTTGTATTGTATTATTGTGTAAAAATATTTATTTTATATGTTTGTGATGATACACTAAAATAAAGATACGATTCATTAATTTTGATATTATGATTTATTAAAATTGATATTATGATTTATTAATTAATAAGTGGTGAATTAGATAACAAAATTTGGAATCAATAAATCATTTTGTTTTATAATGTATTTTATTATTTGTAAATAATATAAAATTTTAAAGTTATCAAAACATATTCATGTCTGGTCTTGTTTTAAAGAGCTTGAATTTAGATAAACAATGATATAATTTTTTTCATTTTGGACTTATATTTTAAAATTACAACCAATTGAAATTAATATAATAAAAAAGCAGCCTAGTCAGCAAAACAGTTCAGTCAGCTGCTGACTAGACTACCAAATAGCAGGACTACACCGAGCAACACATGGCTTGCCCGTGTCGTCGACTGTCTGTACATATTCATAATAAAAAGAACGAAAACGAAAATTGGATTATACAGTTCCAAAAGAGAAAAAAAATGTAACCCGTGTGTGTAGTCAAAGTCAAAGTTCATGCTAAACCGTCTTCTTACAAACTCCACCAGCTGTCTCACAAATTCCTGACGCATACATGCAGAAATTCCCAAACTTTTCATTAGTTTAACTTATGTTTTTTGCTGTGTCATTTCATTTCGCTTAAAAGTACCATTTAAACTTGGGGGATAAAAAATTAGATATCCTAAAATATGCTAATCTCAAACTGAATTAAATAAAATTTCAGTTATTTTTGTTACCTAACTGAATTTTTTGACGAAATTGTTTATTGACCCAGCTTTGGTCAGTTTTAACTGATCCAAGCTTTAAGTTGATCCGTTTATGGTTAATTATTAAAAGGGAAAATTCACGAGATACCCCTGTTTTCTTTCGTAATTCACAATATATCCCTATGATTTTCATAATTCAACTTTAACATGCTTAAATGTTGTCCAAAATTGATGAAACTTTACATGCTAAAGTGTTATATTTTGGTCCAATATCAAATTTGAAGCTTTTTAAGCTCACATGTGATCTGTGGGACCCAATGAATATGTGACTGTTCATTGGGTCCCACATGTTACATGTGAGCTTAAAAAACTTCAAATTTGATATTGGACCAAAATATAACACTTTGGCATCGTCCATGTAAAATTTCATCAACTTTGGACAACATTTAAACATGTTTAAAGTTAAATTACTAAAATTATAGAGATATATTGTGAATTACGAAAGAAAACAGGGGTATCTCGTGAATTTTCCCTTGTTAAAAAGTAACTGTTAGATTAGTGTTTAGATACAGAGTGAATAAATAGAGAAAAAATATGATAGAACTGATATTAAAATAGGTACAAAACTCAATTTCAAAAGCCGGTCAAACTGGACGTCAGGAGTGGATATACTGCATTTCTCTTTGGTCGAGGGTACTACTAGGGGTAACGAAAACGTGATTAATTAAACATTACAGTACGGCGCGTATGAGTTAACCTGTCGATCAAGCAGAACGGAAATGTACGTACTGTATGGGTAAGTAGCAGACGAGACAATGTTTTAATCGTTAATAATGTAATCGAGCTGTTACGTACTGTGGATTACATTATAGGAAGAAAGACAACCACAACTATTGCTTCAGCTAACAAGCAAAACTGATCATCTCATGTTCATTGCACAAGTTGACCTGACGTGTCAAGCATTAGTACGGTTTCGCTGCTGAATGAAGTATCCAGAGGACCTTCATTTAGTACGAAATTATGCACATACACTGAAGGCCAAGGGAAGAAAAACAGAGGCGATGGACCTTATTTTTTCTCCATAGTGGAAAATTTAGAATACCTTAGGGATTTTACCCTTTAAAGAAAGAAGGGGAAAGCAGGGTTTGCACGAGGCCAGCTATTGTCTCTTGGTTTTGTCAACACAGTAGAGTAGAAGTACTACTACTGGGCCTTTCCCTGACGAGAGTAGAAAGAAGAGAAAGCGGGTGGACATGACCATTCAATCACAGGGAATTTGTATCTTTTTGTAACGTCACAATGTATAAAAAAACAAGACTCTCATGCAGGCAGCTTGCGAGAGAGCAGCGAAAGGAAAGCAAGAAAAAAACAGAGGTAAAATTGGAATGACCGCTCAATGCAGCACGCGCTGCAGATTACGATAGCAAACATGCATTGATGCTAGAAGAAACTTAACTTTTAACTGTGAGAAACTTGGCAGTCTCGAACCAAATCATGAATATTCAGTAGGGATAGCTTGTACGTATATGCGTGTGTTATCTCAAGGAGTAGTTTTTTCACCATCTCGGTTTCATGATGTGGTTAAACATATAATGCACATCAACAAATAAATCACTGTTTGATCTTTCTCATCCTTCTAATGATCATGTTCATATAGGCTAAGTTGAGGGGCATGGACAAATTATATAAAGCTACTAGGGGCCACGGAAATATGTTAAATTCATTGGAAATATACATGCTTTCTCTAGTTCTCAAGATGTTTCTAGTATAAAACAAAGGGTAACAATGAAAAGTGTGTGCAGAAAGAAAGTCTAAAACATTTTATATTTTAAAAATATAAAAAAACGTAGAACATCATCTATTGATAACTGAATAAAGAATTAGATTATAACTTTTTCTAACTTTGTAAAGTTGGAGGTGTTACACTCCAATTCATGTATTTTTCTCCTTCCATTTGGGGTGACCGGGACTTCTGGTTTGATGACATTTTTTCATATTTACAAGCTACTTACTCCTTGAAACTAAGGGCGAGTTCGATAGCGGCGAGAAAGGCAGGATATGCTGCGTTGTGTTTAATCTAACTGCAGTTAACGAATGAGAGAGTACCGGGTTGGTTTTTGTGGGACCTATTAATATAAATGATCTAATAGAAAAATGACATGTGTCACTCTTAACCACATTAAAGTAGTTCACGGTGGTCGAACAACCCCTATGATGTTTAGCATAAGTGCAATTAATGTGACAAATTTGAGATCCATCAACATCTAATAATCATGAAACTATTGTACTTTCTTCCCTGGTGAAGGCACTGATCACTCCCCCTGACCTAAATCGGCATTCTCTTCCTTCTTCGGTGAAGGTCTCTCTTGTGGATCGTAAGCCGATTCGGGTGCTTCTTGTCCAAGTTTTGACCAGTTACTCTCTTTTATCCAAATCCGTGCTCTCTTCACTCTCTGTATCTCGTTAGTGTTCTTTTGTGGATTCCAAGATGTTTCGGGTGTTGCATGTCCAAGTTCTAATCAATCCCTCTGGTTCATGTCTCGTTTCCGATCAGACTACATAGAATGAGTATCATTTCTCTGAATTGTCGAGGTCTTGGGAGACTAGAAGCTCAAAGATTGGTTTTGAATGTAATTAGACGCAAATCACCGGATATCGTCTTTGTGTGTGTGTACTAAAAGAAGTAGTGGGGAGATTAATGCCTTTGCTAGGAGCTTGCGAGTTTTCCATGGTATCGTAGTGGATTGTGCTAGTAGACGTGGTGGGACTGCCATATATTGGTGCGATTTCATCCAGGTTGAGGTACAAACCCTCTTCATCTTTAAATTGTCGGATTGTTAGCGGATTAGGCTCTAGTTGATCTTGCATGGCTGGAATGATGACTCACTTGGACCCTTATCTAGTAATTTCGACACCCAGCCATTGAACCTTGGATCATGTTTGGGGACTTCAACGAGATCCTATACCGTTATGAGTAGCAAGGAAGGTGTGAAAGGAATTGTGTGTGCATGATTTCCTTTTGAAATTGTCTTAGTCATTGCTAGATTAAGGATTTGAGTTTCTTCAGGGCCATCTATACTTATATGAATCATAGACACGGACGAGACAATACAAATGTAGATTAGATAGATTTCTAGCGAATTTGGCATGGTCTCAGCTCTCTCCCAATGCCCATAACATCCATTGAGATGCGGTCGATCTGACCACCAACCCACTAAGCTCGTCATAGATGATATTCACCAAGGTGGACCATCCTTATTCAAATTTGAGAACTATGATTAGGAGGAGATTGATCGTGTGGCTCAATATTACCCATCTCAAGAGTCGTTAGATGCCTTAAGAAGTATGAACTATCAACTAAACTGAATTCTTTGGAAAGAGAAGATCTAATGGGCTCAAATATTGCAACATAAATAGGTCAGAGAAGGAGACAAGTACTAGTGGTGGCCATCGGTTCTGAATAGAACTGGAACCATCAGGTAGAACTAGAACCGATCGGAACAGAACAGATCATAATCGGAATTAATGGGCGGAACCGGAACCGTGGCCAAACGAAGTAAATACGAATACACATTTGGGATTTGGGACTGAACCGGGCCTAGAACCGGAATCGGAACCACCTGGAACTGTCCTTGGATTCGGAACCGCAGAATTAGAACCGGAACCACCTCAGAACCGGTCAAACTAGTCGTTGGTCAATGGGCAAAATGATGTTGTTTTGTGGTCAGGGCACGTGCTCTCTTCTAACAAAAGAGTCGTTGGAACTAGAATCGGAACCGAAACCGGAACAATGTTATCTGAGTGGAATTTGTTAGACAAGGTATCTCAATTTCTTTAGATAATGCTTCGAACAATGTTAAGTGTGTAGATTATCTAAAAGCTTATAAGAAGCTTACACTCTTGCATAAAGGAGATTACTTGCAGTTTTGATGTTGTGCACATGTTGTAAATTTGTGTCCAAGATGGTTTGTCTAACTTGACTGCTACATTAGAACCACTTAGGAGTATTATGAGAAAAATTAGGAAATCACATATTGCTAAAAATGAATATAAAAATGTGTGAGCAATCCAGTATACGTCCTCATCATTTTTCTCCCGATACCCCCACTTGATGGAACACCACATATGAGTTGTTAGTTAAAACCAAAAAACATCAGCCCATTTTGACTATTTTGTATAACATTATGGTTGTTCAACAAGATCAAGAATTAATGAGTGATGAATTTTGAGGAAAGGCTAATGCAGTTTGCAACGTTTTAAAATGTTCTGATAGAGCAACTAAGGTATTTCATTAGTTTATGAACCTAATGTGCATCTTGTCATAAATGAATGCACTAGTATTTTCCATGTTTTGCATGAATATGTTTGTTGATGGGATCAGTGCGGTTATTTCCAATATGATGTCCAAGTAGTTTAACTATTTCAATGAATTTCCTTTGATTTATTGTATTGCAACTGTTCTTGATCCACAAATAAAATTGGATGGTTAAACAAAATGCTTGATTATTATTATAGTATTGTTCCAAGAGGTCCACCCATTGATGGTTATGTTCAACAACATGTAGAAAAGGTTAATATAGCCTTGAAAAAGATACATGATGAGTATACTTCAAAGTATCGTCTGGATGAGCTTTCTTCTGCTAGAGGTATTGGTTCATCTACTATACCACCACACCCCAGTAGCAAAAGAAGTTCTTTGATTTCTAGTATTTTGAAAAGACCAAAATCAGTTAAATCGGATTCTAGATTTTGTACTTATGATGATTATTTAACTTCACTTTTAGTTTTTAATGATGGTGATGATGATATAGATGTTCTTAAGTGGTGAAACACACATGAAGGCAAGTTTCCCATCCTTACAAAGATAGCTCGAGATGTGCTAGCAATTCCAGCATAAACCGTTGCTTCTGAGTCAGTGTTTAGTGCGGGCAAACGAGTGTTGGATGAAAAGGGATCAAGCCTTGCACCAGACTCAATCAAGGTTTTTGATGAGAAGTATGATTGGGACTTAGCAAGCTGAGATCCCAAGCACGCACATTACAGTACGAAGGACAACATGTAATACCCTTGAGGTTTACCTCCCACATCGATTGGAGGGGAGAACGAACCACTCCTTATATGGGGGGGGTACCTCTCCTTGTTGTGAGGCCTTTTGGGCTAGGGAACCCCAGGAACAAAATTGTGCGGCCTGCGTGCCAGAGCGGACAATATCACAATAGTGGGATACTGGCTGTTACAGTTGGTATCAGAGCTAGGCCCAGGCCGGTGTGCCGGTGTGGCCCGTGAGGGCGCTGGGCTCCCAGGGGGGGGAGTGTAATACCCTTGAGGTTTACCTCCCACATCTATTGGAGGGGAACGAACCACTCCTTATATGGGTGGGGATACCTTTCCTTGTTGTGAGACTTTTTGGGGCTAGGAAACCCTAGTAACAAAACCGCGCGGACTGCGTACCAGAGCGGACAATATCACAACAATGGGATACTGGTTGTTACATAACATGATGATTTGTATGAGATGAATAGGGAAAACACCACTTAGGACTTCTATCTTTTAATCTTTTAGAATGTATTAGTATTACTTCTTTTCATGTAATCTTTTTTAATACTTGCAAATTGAAATCATGAAACCTCTTAGTAGTTGTACTCTTTTTCCTTATTAGAGCTTTCCCAATGGGTTTTTACCTAATAAGGTTTTAACGAGGCAATGAATCATATAATAAATATCTCTTTGCTCCTTAATTTTGTAAATTCAATAAAAATTCTAAGTCTTTTTTCTTACACATTTAAGATTATAAACTTGGAACTAACCTATATAAGAGTAAAGTGGACAAACATAGCAACGTGTGCGCCCAAATGGATCTCAAATTGAAGCTAAACGAAGAAATTGGAGCTGATCGAATATTTCTAGAGCCGGTCAAAACCGATAGGAACCGAACCGCTCCGGAACCCGTTGGAATCAGTTTTTTGAATGAATCTGAAGAAAATGCAGTTTTTAGAACCAGAATCGGAATCCCCGAGGACCAGTTCCAAATCCGAATACACAATTCCTAGAGCCGGAACCGGTGGAACCGGGACCGGAACCGGCGGAACCGGAACCTGCGAACTAGAATCGTGGCCAGCATTAACAGGAACATCGGTTCTGGCTTCTAGAAGGTCCAGGCTAGAAGAAGAGAAAATATCATCCCTAAAATCACATATGGGAGGGGAAGAAGAGCCGCATATTGGAATGGTATTACCGAAATTGTGAGTGACTACTTCATCACTAAAGTATCCCTTTAGGTTATCGAACTAAATGAGGCAGTGTCTAGTTTGAGTCTATATCCTAATTAAAATAATAAAATATAGAAATCAAATAACAGGAAATTGAGGGTTTGGATTGCTAAATAAATAAACTAAAATAAAAACAATAAAATCATCTTCTTGACAAGATAAGAAAGGAATCCTGGTTTACTACTTCTCCTTAGTTCTTCAATTCCCCTTTCTATGTGTTTTCTTAACTCTAGACTGCAACATCAGATCTAAACTAATCTAAAACTGGTCTCCCACAAGATAGATTCTTAACCTAAATCTCATTACAAACTTATTAAATAACTAGTAGCGCTAATCCTGAGGAATTGTCGTCTCAAGTTTCACTGGTAATATTCCTATAGTCTATTGCACGCCGTAGTTCTCACTTGTAAGCAAACAAACTAAATCTCTCTAAATTGTATGGATCACCAGAGAAATATAAACAAAACAAATAATAAAACTACAATATGTATAGAATTATATGTAAACACAAAAGGAAGAAGAAATCTCAAAGTAGGAATCTATAATAAACTAGAATTCTCCACAATTCAGACATAGGAGACAAAGAAATAATAACGATGATAAAGATATTAGAAAACATAATCTAATTGTTGTAGAATGATGGCGAATGCAGTCACTATCTTCTGCTCATGTTTCCAAGTTGCTCTATGTTCTGTTGTCTAGCGGCTAGGTTTAAAGATTTGCCAGATTTCAAGATATCTTGCTCTTGGTTGGTAAACAAGTATATATATACTCCCTATTTCATTGGTGAAATGTTGTGTCGCTACTTCAGGGGTTACGTCCGGGTATGTGTCAGGGTTTAATACCCAGACGTCTCACAGAAGTCAGTCCGCATGGCAGAATTGTGATTGGTTCGGGTTTGTGTCCACGTTAAATACCCGAAATAACTTGTCTCACGTCCAGGTGAGAAGATCCGTGTCTGGATCTGGATGCTCGGGCTGGACAGAAATATGATTGCATTCCTCTAAGTCTGGTTCGGGTTTATTTCCAGGATGCAAACCTAACCCAGGCTCTAAAATAGGCAGTAAACTCAACAGAAGATGGGTCTGAGTCTGTAAGTTCGGACCAAGACACGGACCAAGCCTGAAATCCACTAGAATGCTCATTTTTGCTCCCGTCTTGATTGTTAAACTCTTGACACACGTTTCTACCCTTTTCTTCAGTATTTTTACCTTTTGAAGCATAACCATAAGTAAGGGGATTTCTTCGCATATAATATAATTGAACACATAAGTAAGGGAATTTATCACATTATCCAATAACTTATTACTCAAATTAAACATAGAAACATGGATAATTTCATCTTATTAGTCATAGCCAGCTCATAGTCCACATTTTCTTGCAGGCGTTGAGACAGGGTTCCATCGTATTGTAATAAACTTCTAAGCCAAGCCTTTTAAGATGAAGTGATCAAAGCATTATGAGGCATATGAACCCAACTAGGCTCCAAAACCAGATGGAATAAATGGTGTCTTTCTCAACTCATATTGAGAGATCATCGGAGAAGATTTTAAGGATACAACTCTTTTTGTTTTAAACTCAAATCCTATTATATGCTCGAAGGACTTAATCCTACCCACTTTATGTTGATTCCCAAGAATATAGGAGCTAACTCTCTAAAGGACTATATGCCTATCTCCCTGTCACTATTTATAGAGTCATCTCCAAAGTTTTAACTAGTAGAATCAAGGGTGTCCTTAAATATGTCATCTCTGAGGACCAAGGAGCCTTGTTCAAGGGCAGTTGATTTATGACAATAGCACACGAAGTTTCCCACTCTATGAAAATCTCAGAGGCTACTAAGAGGGGACACTATGAGTTGAAACTTGACATGGTGAAGACATTTGGCAGAGTGGAATGGCCCTTTGTTCTTATGGTCTTAAAAAGCATGAGATTCCATGAGAGATGGGTAAGCATTGTTGAAAAATGCATTACTTTGGTAATCTACATTGTCCTGATCACAACCAACTAAGCCGCTTCTTTCTCCCTCATCGTAGACTTCAACAGGAGACCCGCTATCTTCCTTTCTCTTTGTCTTTTGCATGGAAGCCCTTTCATTACCCTTTATATTGCAGCTTCTTCCAAGGTTATTAGTGGTTTTTCTCACTTCAAAGGCTTGGGTTCGATATCACCAATCTCTTTTTTGTAAACGATTCTATTATCTTTGTGAGAGACAATAGGGACAATGCAATTGGATTCGTGAACATCATTGAAGACTTATGCAAAGCATCAGGTCAAAGTATCAACATGGATAAGTCGGGTCTTATGTTCTCTATGAACCTCTAGACCATTGTTAGAAACTAGGTCTTTAATGTCTTTGAGGTTAAGGAAGTGTCTGACCTTGGCCTCTACCTTGGGTTCCCAAGCACAATTGGAAGACACAAGGGGAAAGTCTTCCAATACATTAGGGACAGGGGTACAAAAGAGTCCAGAGTTAGGACAAGCTTGTCTCTCAGGCAAGGAGGGGCATCCTTATCAAATCTATTCTTCAAGCTATTCCCTCATATGTCATGAGAGTCATTCAACTACCTTCTAGTTTGATATGTGAAATTCAAGGAATCATCCGGTATTTTTGGTGAACCGGATCCTTGCAAATCGTGGAATTTGTTGGAGGAGTTGGAAAGCCCTTTGTAGAAGCTGGGATGATGGAGGACTGCTTCCTTAATCTTAGGAACTTCAATGACACACTGCTGGTGAAACAAGGTTGAAGGGTCCTTCAAAAACATAACTTCTCATGTATAGGGTCTTATCCGTGAAGTACATTATGAATGGAAGTATTTAGAATGCGAAAATTGGAGCAAGATCGAGTTCGACGTGGGGTCTCTTTTGAGGGTTCTTCCACTGGTTAAGGAAGGAGCCCGTAGAGTAGTGGGTGACGGATCAATAATTAAAATCACAGACCCATGGATCCTTGATAAGTAGGGGAAACCGTGGTCCTGGAAGATCCCAGTTATAACGAGAGACTTTGGTATGGTATCCTGGCTTATTAGTGCACGGGAACATTGATGGGATGAATCAAAATCTAGAGCATGGTTCACTGAAGATGATGTAGACCTGATCCTCAAAACTATCATCAGCAGAAATTCTATGTGGGACGGTTGGTTCCGGGGTGGAACAAAGAACATAAGGTATATGGTTAAATCACCCTACTATATGGACTGCTCATTGTCTCGACAAGATATGAACTTTACATCGTACGGAAGAAGAATTGGACAAGCTATGAGAAATATCAAGAAATGTGCATTCCCAGCCAGAATCAAGCTCTTTGCATGGAAGCTTCTACAGGGAATCGTTATGTGTGCAGCCATCATTGTGAACAGATGTCAAAATATGGAGCCTAGGAGATGTGTGAACTACGGAGGCCAAGACAACTTAGTGCATGTCGTTATGTCTTGCCCTAAGGTTGAGGAGTGGAGGCGAATTGATGTTTATCCCACATCCAAAAGGTATCTCAAATGATGCAGCGTTTCGAGATTGGTTCACCTTTGACTATCTTTGGAGTGATGAATGTTAAAGGGAGAAAATGGTCATTTTTCCTTTGGAAAATGTGGTTTACAAGATACCAAGTTGCACATGAGTGAGTCTGCACATATGAGCAAGGAATCAATCAAATTAAATCATTCCTCACAACCCTTTTGGTTAGCTCGACTAGCTCTCAAATTTCAATGAAAGATGCTGACCCTCGTGCATTGTAGTTTAGGTTTTCGTGGATGGAAGCCCATGATAGGATGGATCAGGCATGGGAGTTTTCTGTCAAGAGATCAAAGTTCAGTTATTGTAGTTGGCATCTCGAAGGATGAGGTGCCATGGACACCACAAGTTTACGAGGCAAAATCTCTCCTTTTTGCCAAGAAAATTGGAGCAATGTCGCTCCACTTCAAAACATATTGTCTAGGGATTGTCAATCGTCTAAATGGGATAGATGAAGTAAGAGCTGACGTCGAACTCATTATTCATGAGGTAATCTCTTCCGTAAGTATATTTGATATAATCTTTTGGTCTCATATAAACCGATCGAACAATTATGATGCTCATCTATTTGCAAACCTAGGTAGATAGGAGCATACAATGGAATCTGGTGTGATGTCATTCTTGATTGTATTCTTAATCTTATTCAATGATAATTTACTAGTTTACAAAGAAAAAACAACAATCATGACTATGATAAAGTAAAATGTGTTGGGTTTAGAGAGCTTATGAACATGATCAATAGAAGGATGAGAAGGATCAGACTAGGCACAAATACCTCAATGATCAAAATAAGGGAGTAGGTAGATGATAATAGTTGAACAAGGATTGGTAGACCAATGCTTCTGACTTTGGGATTTCTTTTGTAGAAGGATATCTCAAGAACCCAAATAAAAATGAAACATTCTTCTTTGTTTTTGATTTTATTTTAAATCTTTTGAGTGTTCCCATATTTTTTTCTTTTGTAGGATTTTTTTTTAAATGCATTCATCCATACCATATCATATTGAATTATCCAAAGTACAGGCTGATTAAATCCAAAAAGACAAAGGCTCAAGCCTAGCAAAATCAACAAGCTTATGTGTGATCACTAAGCCACCACCAATTGCAACTTGGTCCAACATGGGACATTACGTATGTGGTGTCAATGCCCAAGCATGATCACTACCTACTCACAACCTAATCCACAATTTTAAATGACCAATAACTAAACTAATACTAAGCTAATGCTAGACCGACAAAACATAACAAAGATAGCTAAAGATAACTTAGCTCTAGTATTCGTCCGTCGACAAAACAACTAAACACAATCATTAGCTCCTCGCCAACCATTAATCATCATCATTCCATGCTTCAGTGTGTCATCGACAACAACATTTCACCAGCTCCTCCACTACTCCCTCCCTTGTAGAGCAGATCAATCTGACTCATCATCTTCTGGTGTGAAGGCAAATCCTCTTCATCCTCGGCGAGCAACCTCAATACCACATCACCATTCTTCCTTTATTGAAATAGATTGACTTAATCCACCCATGTCTCTTTTCCCTCCTCATTCTAGCCAATCAAAATCAGACTCAGTTGCTTTCTTCATCCAAATCGAGCAGAGCAAGATAGTAGAGCGAGATAGGGGGGATTGGACGATCCAATCCATCACTGCTAAAGGAAACATGCGAAGGTGGAATGAAGCATGTGAATATGGAGACATCTAGCCGATTGTAAAATTTAACACAATCTGCCAGGTGAATCGAAGGAGGACGCAAGATTGAATGAAATATACAAATACTAGGTAGAATATAAAGGCACAAGAACTAATAAAATAATAGGAAACTATTAAGATTAAAGGAAAGAAGAAATTAATTACCGTCCAAAAAACCGACTCATTATGATCCAAGAACAAAAAGTATAACGATGCATGAGAATGGTGGAGGCAAGAGAAATTAAGGCAAATAACTTAAGGTAGGAAACAAAGATGTAGAGCTCCTGCCAAAGGAAGTGAAGTGGAACCTCAGAAGTTTCTTGACTTGTAATTCTTATTTTATAAGGATTAGAAAGATAGAAATTCCTACAAGTAGAATGAAAATGTCTTGTTTGCTTTACTAGTGGAAACTTAATCATTGAATTCAGCCGCCTAATTAAAAGGGAATGTTTATGCTTCAGTTTAAGTTATTGATCAACAACCAAACCACAATATCTAACATATTGAAAATAAACCCAACCGACAATCACTAATGGGATAACCCAACAAATTCAAAACCCAACCTCAAATCACTAAATTAAAACTATTGTCAATTTCATGCTCTGAATTAGTATATTCCGTTTTGAACTTAATGCTCTTAAATAAATACATTCAAATTAGCTGAAATACCCCTAACCTTTAAAAATTAATTAAATGATCTATTAATGATCAATAAACACCTAAATATTTTTGGGGAACAATCTAAAAGATCTCAACAAGGCAAAACACGCCTTAAGATCGGTAAAGCCAAAAATGCGCTTTAAGATACCACAAAGATTGTATGACCTCAAATAAGATTCAAAGTGGATTCCTAAGTATTATAATGAAGTAAGGAACACAACAAAACCGTTCTCAAGGAGAACTAAGCTCAGGAGCACCCTGCGACACAAAACGTGCACTAAAACACCTTAAAGCACGTTTTTGTGAGATTGCCTTTAAATTGATTTTTAATGGGCTTAAAAATTATAATTATTTTATCATGTTATATCATATTAGGAATTTAATTCCAAATTTTACAGATTTTTACAAATTTAATATTAAAATATTAATAAAACCCCGAAGTGGGGCCCACAGGAGTCAAATTGACCAAGTATGGTCAATGGGCATTAAAATGACCCATATAACCTCATGGTGGCCGGCTGCAATAAGGGAGGAGACAGCACACAATTATTTTGGAGACAAATACTACCTAATACATGACTTATTCAAAATAAAGTAACTTTATACATTATTACCAATCATTCTTACCTTCTCCTTTCTTCCTTGTCTGATCCTCACCATCCCAGCCGAGCTCCCCCTTCCTCTCAAGCTCTCAAAGCTTGTTCTTGAACATGGAAGGCAGATTTAGCTCTTAAGTCCTTAAGGTAAGTGTTTTAATGTCATTTTATGTCATTTTTAGCCCTTTTTCTTCATCTCTTCACTACCAAGACCTAAATTTCGTGGCTCATCAATTCCTATGGCTTATTCTCAGTATTCTAAGCTTAGAACAAGAGCTAAACTCGGTTGAGACCAATTGAGGGACCAAGGTTGTCCAAATCTACATTTTAAGGTAAAAATGAGCTTTAAGCTCATAACTTTTGATTCCTTTCGAGTTTGGCTGTGAAATTTTGGTCATAGCTTCATCTTCTCCTCCATTTCGTGTAGAATCTGTTGGTGAGTCATTTGGAGCAAGGGTGACCAAGATCCAAGAGAAATACTCTCTTTTAAGCCATTTTTCCAAGGTAAAACCTAGTAACAAGGTAATATTTCGAGATCTAACTAATTCCTATGTCAATATGTTGGATCTAACACCTTGTGGTGTGTTTGGTTCAGGTCGAAAATACCTAGAACTTCCCTTGCATTTTTAAGGTGATTTTTGCCTTAAATCTTACATTAATTATTCCTTATGGTTAAGCTCAAGTTTGGAGTGTAACCATATCTTGTTTTTGTGTGTTAAACATGTCTAAATCAAGTGGTGAATTTTCCTACAAGTGACCGAGCCCATACAAGGATAAATCAAGGTATAAACACCTTAAACTTATGATTTTTATAATTTTTAAGCATATATATATATATGGCCGAGAGTGAAACTTCATATATAGGTCATATTGACCTAAAAATGGAAAAAAATGGCTAAGATAAATTAAGCTAGTCATTTAAGAGATTTAATTAACATAATGGTCAAATTATGACATTATGTGGAAAAATAATTAAACCTAAGTGAGGCCGAAAATATATGCTATATTTTGAGACATTTATTGTGTAATTTATTTTGCAAGTTCAAGGTTGTAATAAGGCCATGTCATTAGGCCATTTTAATTTAAGTTTATAAGCTTATTTAATTTTATTTATGCTTATAATTAAATTTGGGGCCAATTCGTAATTACTAGGAAATTAGAAAGCCGTGGGCTTAATTTAGAACAATTTAGGATTTTTAAATGAATTTAATAAAAATTATAACATTTTATAAAGTTTTGGGTCAAAATTGTAAAAATAGAAAAGTATAGGTCATTATTTGTAATTACCGAAAAATTGGTTCCCATTTGGTATTAAAAGTCAAAGTTGACTAAATAGGAGACCTTGACCAAGTTTAGAAAATTTAAGAAACTAAAATCCTATCTTATAATAAGATATTTATTAAATTGTGAAAGATTTATAAAAGATGGGGTTATATTGTAATTTCCGAAACTTGGGGTACTAAATAGAGTTTAGTAAAATCCTTAAGTTAAAAGGAATTTTTAGAAGTTTATTTGGTTAAATTTGGAGTTCATATGAATTATATAGGTATAATATAAGGTATTTTATGACATTGTTACAAATGGGTAATAAAGGGGTGAAAACCGAGATTTGAAGGAAGTATAAGGTTAGGAATAATGTTTATAACATTTTGGTATAGTTTGGTGATTTTTGGAATTATGTATAAGATTTTATAAAGGCATATGTGTAATATATAGTCATGGTGAGATTAGAAAACTATATGTTATAAAGAGGAGAATTTGGGATTTATAAAAGTTTAGTGGTTGTTTTTGAAAAACCGAAAATATAAGGGGTTACTTGGTATTTTACAAACATAATATGACTATAGGTTATAATTGTTTTAAATGACTTAAATGTCATAAGATATGTTATATAACTATAAAGTGACATTACATTAATTATGTGGCGATTTCGTAAATATTTAAGAACATAGGTGCTGTTCGAAAATAGTAACATTTTTAAATGGAATTTATAATATGGTTTTTAATGTTACAAGAATTATAACATTTATAATATAAGAGATACTCATTAAAAAGAATGAATATAGTTTATAAGACTTACCATATAATAAATAAATTCCATAACACACATATATAAATAAATATATGTAATGGTGTAGAAAATGTGATAAGGTTCAACAATTATAAATTGTCATAATTAAAATGATAATAAATAAAGAGAAAAAGAATTACAAACATTAGACATGAAGTTCTAAGGTTAAGAGTGTACATGTGATAATAAGAATTCACATAATGTAGGTGTTGTTACAAACGAGGTATACCTCGTTGAACTAAAAAAAAAGAAAGAGGAAAAAAAAAGACAACCTTAGGGAAATAAATACTAAGGTGAGATGCATAGTGCAAGACATAGAATCACACATGCAATAATGAAACAAACAATACGACATACAAGGGAATGTTAAGTCACATGCGATAACAAGTCCAACAATAACTGTATTAATATACAAACAAGACTACGCATGTAGTATAACACTTTTCCCAATCTCGACTTAACCGAAAACCCGACAAACATTGACAGTAAGTAACGGGGGGTTAACCGGGAGTAAATAAGTGACGGTACGGAGTACCGTAAGATTGTGTTGTTATACCGTATGCTAATCAGTAGCATTATGTATTGTTTAGACTGTTAGAGGCGACACAAGGAGCATAGGAACTTGCCGGTTCATACTCCACCGTAATACATCTGGGTAAACGGTATGTTGTTATGTGTCTCTGATTGTCTCTGAGGGCTTCCTCAGTTCAGACTTCTGTGTGATCTATGATAAGATTGTTTGTCTGAATGTGATGATTAATATGCATGTATTGTATATTTCCAGCTGCTTATTATTTACTGTTGTCGAGCTAACAGTATTGGTTCGTATATATGAACCTATATAAAACGAACTAGCGGCTATGGTGCTATCTTATGAGAAAAAATAAGGAACGTCAGAAAAACGTTGTAGCACTAGGATAATAATACATATATATTATCCCAGACTTTCATACGGAGCATTGGCCTTTCTATACGCCGCTCTCGTATCTAACACTGGATCCCGAGTTTACAGACTCTGGATTGGACTAATGACCTTAGTCTGCTGTGTTAGAAAATTTGGTAATGCGATGCGATGGTAAAATTAAGTAACTAAAGAATGGAAGTAAAGCCAAGAGGATGTGGCTCTTGGTGCGCGCTGTGATCACAAAAACGATACCAGGATGTCCGCGTACGGGTCCGTAAGTATCAAGAAAATTTCCCGTGAGCTAGAATGGCTCGTTGGTCGGAGACTCTACCGTTGGAGTGGCTACTGCCGTGGGTGACCCGCCATAACATATGGGTAACTAGAGACATGTCGTTTTAATGAGACATTGTCACTAGGTATAATTGAACAATAATACATTTGAGAATTATACAGTGGCGAACGATATTGGTTTCTATACCATGGACGAGAATTAATAATTAATTATCCTTCTCGTTGATTCGCTTTGTTGTACAGTGGTTATACTTGTGTTATTTTATGTGTGTTGATGGTTGTGTTGTTGTATGGATGTTACTGTCAATTGATTTACAGTTTAAATATTAAAACGGTATCGCATGTAATGAACCTCATGCTCTCGACCAAATAATTGAGGGGTCTTTGGGGGCATGACGGGGCATGTGACGACATACTCAGCAGGGGCTGATTCCATACCACAAACCATCTTTATTTCAGGTGATTAGCTGGTGGGTCGCAGCGAGGTGACCATTGTGATTGTACGGTTGGTTTAGACTTGGTACGGTGTGATACTCAGGTTGCTTTGGACTCGGGTTGTTTAACCGAGGTGTATTTGGTTTAGATGCTCACGGTCTGTAATAATTGTTGTTGTTAGATTGTTTTAAATTGTTTAAGTGCTGCTATCTATCTCTTGTGGTCACTGCGGGAATACGTTTCGCAAGTTGATTATCAGGTAAATCGTTGTCACTCGTATGGGCAAGTGATAACAGTGACACCAGTAGGGCGACAGTCTTTTATTTACCGCTGCGATTTATTTATGATGTGCGACAGTTATAGGATATTCAGGAGCCGAATCAGTAGGGGTGTTACATTAGCCGTCATAGGTTTCTTGTCCATATGATAATCAAATTTTCAATACACACATTGAGATTTCCTATCGAAGCATTGCTCAATGTGGATGATGATAATAGTTTACATTAGATTAGAGTCATCCATGAATTTCTTTGATGGAACCATCCAACAACCCATACTTATTTTTTTGCCACAAAGGAGTTGGTATGACCACGTTTCCATCCTCCAAAACCCCGAACCTTTTTTTTTTTGTGTGTGAGGCTGGTGTTAGGATTTTGTACTCGAATACCAATAGGAAATGAGGAGTAAGACTACAGAAATCAAGTAAGAATATGTCATGATAAAATAGATACACAAAGATATACGTAGTCAATACAAACATAAGATTAAATAAAATTAGTGTCACAAGTTTACTTGAAGATTTATACAACTATCCCAACAACCTGTTACACCTGTTGCTTAATCTAAGTCATTTTGTAGGTTCCCTTAGAATTATCCTTTAATCTTTTTATAGATATGATCTTCACAATATAGGATGAAGATAAATAGTCCCATTAGCACCCTTTATAAATGAACACAAAAAAAAATTATAAAACACTATAAATGAATGAGAATTAATATGTTTCACGTATCTGTTTTGATGACTCTTTAGTAATGAATATGGCCTGATATGTTTTGTATATGAGGTAGCTTTCATGAGACTAACAATGTCTTCTCCTCGTGCTCCTTTTCATTCTTCCTTGGGTGCCCCGCTTCTTGTTGGTGGCGAGACTACCGAGTTAGGCCTTGGTTCTGGCTCAGGAGCTATACACGCATCTAGGAAAATGAGCTCTGGTCAGCTGTCGGCTCACGCTTCTAGAGCAGAATTATGAGATTTAAGACTTGGTGATGCTAACCGGAAGGGGAAAAGAGCTATGACCTATTTGCGGCCTATGGTTCTTTATAGTGCAAGTGGAAGTTCTAATGCTGGTGATAGTTCAAGTGGACAAGACCTCAACCTTAATGCGACCCTAAGGCCACCTTGGGTCTACCGTGAAGAATGAAGCCTAATGACTCTAGCTGCATGGAAGTGGGCATTTCTCATACAGTTAGAGTGTGGAGTTCTCTTTTGATCAGCCTAATGCTCTTGATGATGTTTTTAATTGTAATCCTAACTTTGTCATTCTATTTTTCTAGTTTTTTGCTTAGTTCGTTATTGAAGTCATTATTGATCTAATGTTTTATTTTGGTGTGAACTCCTTAAAACTTTATGGTTTAAGGTGGGTCTCGGGGATTTGATCTTAGATTTTAATGACAAAAAGATGAAGCTCGTCAAGTCTACTATGCAAGCTAATACACCTCGGGCTGTCCTTGCGCCATTCCATGAGAATAGGTTGTGGTTTATGTGGGTCCTTCTAAGTTATGTTGACTACTTATGTATGATCCTCCATCCTCTTACTTAATATATGGTTACATTGTCTCAAAGAAAAAAATGTCTTCTTTAGTTCTGTGTGGTTGTCATAGCTCTGCTAATGAGTCTTGGCTACACTGAATAATAGTCAAAGATGACTAAATATGTATATAGTAAAATAAAACTAAAACTATAAAAAAAATATACATGCAACAAATTTTTTATATATATCTAGTATACACAAAAGCTTTTGTATTTTCAGTTAAATCATTTATAGTGTAATGTCTTTTGTTAACTTTCATTGTTAAACGTACAGTTAATCTAACATAATATTAATATAATGTGTTTATTTATCCTCCATAAGATCGTCATGAGTAGATCATTAAGTGGTCAGAAAGAGGATCAACAGAATCAAGACCGGTGTTCATCCCTTTCGGTAACTGGAAGGCTCCATAGATCCGTAGCTACACATCAATAATCTGCCATCGCAGTCTTTGATTAGACTGAACAACTACTCTAGTATCACGTTAATCAGATAAAGGATCAATAGTAGAAACATGGATGAGGATCGGAACTCAATTCTCGAAGTCGGAAAGTGAGCAAGAAAAATTAAACATCCATTTGTATTCCTTGATCTGCAAGTGAGTGCTTCACTCAGCAGATGGATGAGGATCGGAACTCAGTTCTCAAAGTCGAAAAGTGAGCAAGAAAAATTAAACATCCATTTGTATTCCTTGATCTGCAAGTGAGTGCTTCACTCAGCAGAGAAGATAGATGATAATCTCCATTAACACAACCGGATACTGTATATATGCATTATAAAAAATGGCCCTGATTGAAAAATAGAGCGAAATACGTACCCTATTACTTTTCCCTAGATTTTTAACCTGGAGATACTCATACCCACTTCCCATTCTGTTTATCATATATAGAAAATTTTATTTTTTGAAGAGGAATATAGTGAATTATTTATCAAAAATACCTTCCATTTTTTGGGCCAATTATCTTAAAAAGTCAGGTCACAGAAGGAATTAAGACATGAAAATTCATTGTGTTCCATAGGCACAAAGGACAGCCCGATACAAGCAAAATATATCGGAAATAGTACCGGTACCCCACACCACACGGTCTACAGATATCTGCGGAAAATGGCCGACATTGACAAAACCACACAAAGTACAAGCGCAGCACAGCAGTAATGTTTTTTTTTTTTTGGTGGAAGCACAGCAGTAATTCGGTGTCTCCTAGCTCTACGATTTTCCCTCGGTATTAATAACTCTGAGTACTGCTAAGTTATGGATCAAATCCCCCACCGTTGCATGTCGGAGATCTCAGCTTGGAAGGTAGTGCGCAGGTTCAGCCAGCCTGCAGAATCCACTCCGAGTTCCCAGAAAGCAGCGACACATGAATCAGCAAGCCCTAGCTAGTTCCCAATCAATCTGCTCTTCGTCCACGCAACTTCTTCTGCCGTTGCATGCTCAGCTTTAATTAGATCTGTCAAGATTCGCATATATACAGCGATATATATATATATTGTTTACTAAAACAACCCAGATAATCAATAATACAGAAGGGACACTTGCAAGAAAGAGAAATAGAAAGGGAGGTAAGAAAAATCGACATGGAAAGAATTTAAACCACTATCAGGATGACTCCCAGTTCGATCGGCCGAATCTGCTCTATCGAACCTTCCACTAGTTCTCAGGCGACAGCAGGCTTACCTACAAAAACTGATTTCACAGTGACTTAATTTCCACAGTATTATATCATCAGTAGTTTTGTTTGGTAGAAACTACGAACTAAGAGAGAGAGAGAAGAAAGAAAGAAAGAAAGAAATGAGAGCAGGGAAGGGAGCTCCCTTCAGTCCAATAACAGGGAGCTTAAGATTCAGAAATCTCCCGCTTCATTCACTCATTTGCTGGGTGGGTTTCTTCTTCTCCTTCTCCAACAGCGGTGATCTGATTGTCTTACTGTACACGCACGCAGCATATGGATGAATGAGTCGGCAGCAATCTAAACCCTAACCCTCCCCATGAGTGGACTGAAGGAAGCTCTCTCCACCAAACCCTTTCAACCCATATTAACAATGATTCAGTGAATGACACCCCTCTTAATTTCCCCTAATCTGATATCTCCGTTTGATCTACAAAAGGTACGTACAGAGATCAGGGGTAAGTGAAAGTAAGGACAGCGATAGATCGATGTGTTCCAAGGAGAAATATTATATAAATAGAGCAAGTCTGAAAGAAATTAATAGTGAAGGGTAAAGAGCATAAAGGACATGAATTTACAGACAGATAAGCTTCGGATCTAAGCAAAATCTAACGACCATATACGCTATAAGTATGATGGACTGGTCACGCTGACGCTCAAGCTAACTGAGCTTGCTGGTGATAAACCAAAGTGATTGAACGTTTCACATGACAGAGCTTCCCGATGGTTAATTAACGTACAAGAGTGGGACGATAGGAAGTGATGGAAAGATTAAAATAGAAAGAGAGAGCTAGGCGGAGGTTCTTAGGTCATGTATAGCTCTAGTTTGTGTCTACACAGAAGAGAAATCGGCACTTTTATAGCCAAGGGAAGGGTGCTAGGGAATGAACACATAACATTTATAATTTCATAATGCGTATACAGTACTTCTGCACTTTGGGGAATAATTATATATTTTTATAATAATTGTTCGTCAGAGCTCAAAATGGGCGAGAATTAATACTGCCTTGTTTTGTCCATATCCTTCTAAGATTTTGTAAGTTAATCACATAACTTAAAAATGTCATTTATTATTCTTTCAGTTGTTATTCTATTTTTAAACTATAGTTTGGCATGTAAAATTGTGTTATTTAAAGTGGTGCGAATTTCGGATACAAGGGGAATAAGACCACCTTAGAAAGATATCTAGAGACGACTATTGAAAGATTGTGAAAGAAAGAACCTTAGAACATTTATTCTTATACTTCAATTCAACTAGTCCCTCCATGTCCTGCATGTTGCCTTTTTGCCTTCTTTTCACCTCGTCTTTAGCACTGTCATCTTCGGTTGTTGTTTAACTACCATGAGTATATTGTCGATCAACTATCATGGACTCAGAGACCTGAATTCCATTCGATGGGTTCAACAGGTGATTAACAAGGAAAACCCTGATTTGTCTTTTTACCAGAGACCAAACTCTCTCGAAGTGAAATGAAGAGATTCTCCAAAAGAATGCGATATTACTCAGGTTTTACAATATATAGTATGTGAAGAAGAGGAGTGGTAGCCTTTTATTGGCGCCATGGAATTTTGGTTCAGGTTGACTCTTACTCGGTCCACCACCTCGATTTTTGGGTCAAAGGTGGCTTAGGGGTTGATTGGCAAGGCACTGTCATATACAGTTGGTCTACTACCTCTGATCGATGGAGAACTTGGACTTTAATCCATGAATTGCACCGATCTCCCTCTAAGCCTTGGCTAATGGCTAGTGTTCGAGGACTTCAATGCTCTATATAGACGAGGTCGTGGGCACAGATGCAAAGCCTGCATGCAAGCATTATGGAATTGTCTAATTGACTATGGCCTTCAAGATCTACGTTTTTCTGGGGAAATCTTCACGTTTACCAATTGCTAGTGGGGGCCTTGGAACTCGAGTAGTCGATATTGGATCAATTTTTGGCTACGTTTGAATGGCTTCTTCTCTACCCGGATGCTCGTAAAGTTAATCTCTCATGGGGACGAGGCGGATCATAAGCCAATTAAACTTATCCTATTCTTAATAGTGCAACGAGGCCCAAGACTTTTCAAATTTGATAACTGTTGGGCATCTGAAGATGCATGCAAACAAATAGTTCAAAAATTTGGCAAGATTGGCTAGATAAAGGTGACTACTTTAACAAAGTATTCAGGTGTGGTTGGGCTTAAGCGATGGGGCAGTTGGCGGTATAGGCTGGAGCTCAAGGCCATCATCTCCATTCGGCAAGAGATTGCCAGAGTTGCTGAGCACTCCTACACCCACCAGAATTTAGAGTGATGGAAGAGCTTGAATAAAGAACTTGATTGGTTTCTATTAAGGGAGGAAACTCGCTGGGCACAACGGTCAAGGCAGTAGTGGTTAAGAAGGGGTGATCGTAACATGACCTACTTTTTAGGTGTGTTCAATCCTATTGGCGCAAGAACTCAATTCTTGAGTTAATAGATGGCAATGTCCATAGAGTCTTTGTGAGGGATGGGGTGGAACAAGTTGCGAGAGCTTACTTTTTTAACTTGTTCACAACCATGACTCCTCAATGGAATCCACACTTAATATCTAGTGTTGAGAATAGAGTCTCCAGGGCTAGGTACCAATGGCTTAGTCGGCCTTATACCAGAGATGAGATTCTCAGCGCCCTTAAGGGCATGCACCCGAACAAAGCCTCGGGGTTACACGGTGTGAATGGTACATTCCTTAAAACCTACTGGGATATTATCAATGATTATTTTATAGAGGTTGTGCTAAAGGGTATAAATATTGATGTTATGCCTGAAAGACTTAATCATACCCAAATTGTGCTTATACCAAAGAATCCAAGGGTCAGCTCTATGCAGGATTTCAGACCTATCTCTCTATGCGATATGATTTATCGTGTTAACTCGTGGGTTTTGGTTAATAGGGCTAGGTAGGTTATCATCAGGGTTATTTTGGATGATCAAGGAGCGTTCGTTCTAGGCAGAATAATCTTTGATAATATTATTACTGCTCACAAGTTAATTCATCAAATGAAGATGTCAAAGGGTGCCATAAAGGTTTCTTTGCAAAAGTGGATATGGCCAAAGTTTTTGATCATGTTGAATGGTTCTTTGTTTTGGGAATCTTAAGAAGTGTGGGCTTCCACGAGAACTGGGTGCGCCTTGCCTAAAAGTGTGTTACGACGGTCTCATTTGCAATGCTTAAACGGCTACCCAGGTAGAATCTTTTATCCTCAAAGGGGTCTAGGGTGACCTACTCTCCCCTGTCTTATTTGTTCACTACATGGAGGCCTTATCTTCAAGTTTGTGCATTGCTAACCAATTTGGCATCATTCGAGGCATCACATGTACACAATTGGGATTTGATGTAATGAGCATGTTCTTTGCGGATGATTATGTTGTATTTGGTCACAAATAACCATAAAATTTCACGTATGTAGCTGGGCAGAGTATCAATGTAGCTGGATCGGGGATGATGTTCTCTGCAGGATTTCCACCTCATCAAAGACAATAGATCTTAGCCACTATTAGGGTGCGAGAAGTCTGAGACCTCGGGCTTTACCTTGGTTTCCTAAGCTTTATAGGGCGCCATAAAACACATTGCTTAGTTATATAAAGGATAAGATCTCACAACGTATATAAAGCTGGTATTGTATAATCTCTCAAGTGGAGCGGGGTATCATAATCAAATCAGTCCTCCAAGCTATACCATCTTATGGCATGGGTGTTATGAGGCTGCCGCATGGTCTTATCAAGGAGATCCAAGACATTATTTGACAGTTTTGGTGGTTGGGGACTTTGAGTGGTAAGGGAATTTATTAGCATAGCTAGGACACCATGTGTAGAAGTCTCGATGAAGGAGGCTTAGGCTTCCGCAATCTGGAGTCCTTTAATGATGCTCTTCTTGTAAGACAATGCTAAAGATTTAAGGAACGACCTAATCTACTAGTTGCATAACTTTTGAAGATCACTTACTTTCTTGAATCAAGCATTTTATGCTCTTAGCTTGGCACACGACCAAGCCCTGTTTGGTGTTCATTGTGAAGCTCCTTATATCTGTTCCAATCTGGTGCTTAAAGAATTTTTGGTGATGACACCCTATTAAGATCACAGACAGGTGGCTACTTGGGAAAAGGGGGGAGGCCTTAGGAGTAGTCATTGCCGCCAACAGTTCGAGAAGAGGGCTATGTTTCTTGGCTTATTGCAAACACATGAACCTGGGATGTGTAACACCCCTACAACGCCCCTATCAACTACCGAAATCGCAGCGGAAATAACCAACCAAACAATAACTAAACGCTTTGGTGTTACAACGCCGTTAACCACCCACGTGGTTAACTAGGCAGAATAAATACAAGTGTATCGGTCTGATGAACAGACTCCCGAGCATAGTATCTAACATCCATATATAAACATAACCAACCATACCGAGTATTTAATTTACATCACAACTGCCAACCATAAACATCCACCACTGTTTAACTAACGGTACCGAAAGTAATGCCTCGGGAGCACAGGCGCATCCCGGGCTCAACATCCAAATCAACCAAAAGTACAACAACAACCTAGAACCTAGAGCCACTCTGCCTCTTCGATCCTCATCTTGCAATAAAAAATATGGAGCCCTCGAGGGGGTCAGCACCTTTGCTGGTATGGCTAACGCGCAGCCCATCGACTACCGGGATACGCGCAACCAATTGTCATAATAACATGGCATTCATTTTAGAACATCCAACATATATATATATATATATATATACATATACCATAGCATAGCAAGGGAAGTTGCACAGCATCACAACATCAATACATAACACCATAAACTCGGTCCTCACAAGGAACCTTCCACCATAGTTAGTATACCATGTGAGCCTAGAGATTTTTACCAATCCCATGTTAAGCTCGTTACCATCCTCGTTACCGTCCAGTTATATAGAACGGTTAACTTGTACCCAAGGTGTGTCGGATATAGTAATCCCAAGCACACCGAAATAACATACGTATGCCCCTGTGGCCCGACGTGAGTCAGTAACTAGCTTTGGATAAGCTAAGGGAAGGTAGAAACCAAATTGGAATACCACCTATACATACACCAAGAGAGCAGAACCGGATATGATAACGACTCCCGTCCATCACACGCGTGGCCGGAACATACCGGACTCCTCACTCCCCCCGATTAGCACTTGTTAGTGATCACACAATATTTTGTTAAGTCACATACAAGCAAATGTTTAGGTCTTGTTAGACAACCAAGGGAAAGGAGTCACAACATTTCAACATCCCCAAGCAAATGTTTAGGTCTTGTTAGACTTCCAAGGGAAAGGAGTCACAACATTTCAACATCTTAATGTATAACAACTGTAAACTCTTTTCATGCCTTAATCTTATAAGGTCGTAACACACAGAAAAGCAAACAACACCCAAGCCGGTGTAAACCGGTAGGCAACAGACTGCAAGAAAACCATACCTTGGTCCCTGCCTCGACTGGTTTCCACCTTGAGAGATTCCTAAACACATTTAGTAACGTCGGTTAATTAACGCACTAGTCCACTATCACATTAACTACTTCACATTTCTAGTTGTTACATTTCCACATTTTGTTTTAACTTCCCATCTTTTAAAATGTCATTATAACACTCCTAACATGTCTTATGGAACCTTATAATATCCTTCCTAACTTATCCCTATCATTAGACATCATTTAAATGCCTAAAAACTAAGTTTTATAGTGGTCCGGGACTTGGTCCCTAACTTAGGTCCCGGACCATATGCTAACTCAGCTCTCGGGGGTAATTCAGGGGGTGGTCCGGGTCCTTGTACAAGACCCAAGTCCCGGACCACATTGCTATGTTACCCTCGGCCTATTTTACACCCCTGGTCCGGGACTTTAACCAGAACCTAGGTCCCGGGCCAAACCTACAAAAGTGGTAAAATGTCACTTTTCAAATGTTGTAACCTTAGTTCTCCACCTCCATTAATTGTATAACTTTACCAAGTGTTCCTAGGTATATTCTAATGTCTAGATATCATCTTAAACACACCTAAATCCATGTTTCACTTGTTACTCATTTTTTTTTATAAATTCACTAACACTTACAACACTTTACATTAGGTTTCTAAATGATGTTTCTTACCTAAGCAAACTACTATCCCAAAATGCTTTCTCCTCATCCTAACATCATCTCTTAAGCACCATTCCTTACCAACCTAAACCCTAGTTGATGTCTAAGTCTTTCTTGTCTACCTAGAACACCTTAAGGCATTATTTCTTCCCTTAATACACACTTAGTCATTTTTCTAACACTTCTAATTCCTCAAGCCTTACATTAACACCTAGAACTCCTTGGGTATTTCCTAAATTTTGACATGGTTTCTCCTAGAACATTACTAAACCAAAACACATCGTTTTCCCTCATTAATCACACAAGAACACCTAAAATCACCAAGAACACTCTCATACACAACTTCACCAAATTTACACTACATTACAATATAGTGCATAATTTAAATTGCATGGCACTTAGGCCCTTAAAGTGCTTAAACCATAAACACTGAATTTCCACAATAATATGCCTTTAACCTGCAAATACACTCAACACACACATATTCCCTTTACTAGTCTCTTGAGAACTCTTTACTAAGTCATTCACCATTTGCTCTTTAGGTAGTTTAAATAAGCATTTATAAGCTCATTTCTCCTAAGGCATTAAACAACATTTAAATTAGTAGATTTACCTCTTTTTCCAAAACACTTCCTTCTTGATTCCTTACAAGACCGTATGGTATTTTGGTTCCTTGTCAAGTTCTAGACAATATACAAACACCATAATGAGTATTCAAGCTTTGAGCTTCATCTCATTGTAAACCCTAATTTGACATTGTTTCAAAAACATTAATGTAGTTATTTTACCTTGGTCTTTGAAGGGAGTTTGAATATATAACAAGAGAGGACTCCACCTAGTCCATGAAGAGTTGAAATGAAGCTAGAACAAAGTCACACAAAGAGTTATATCAATGTGTATTTTCGGACATGACAAAGACAAGGAGGAAACTTGATTTTTGTTTGAGATTCCTTACCTAGAAGCAAAGGAGAGTAATAATATGTCAAAATACAAGCTCAAGCTCCTTCAATGGTGGAACACCTTGGCACCGAAATGGAGCTCTTGGAGTTTTGAGAAGATAGGAATGAAGAGCTTGATGAGAGGAAGAGATTGGTGGTCTTTGTTTTTGATTTGGACAAATGAGCAAGATTTAACAAGTGGTCAAAGTTGGAGTTTCCATGGTGATAGTGGTATTACCGTGAGAGAACAAGGAAGAAGGAAGAAGAGAGGTGTTTGCAAACCGTGGGAATGAAGGAAAGGAATGAGAATGAGATAGAATTTGCTTTTAAGAGATATTTGTAGTAATAAAGTAAAAAGTAGTTTATTTACTTATCTTTACTTACTTAATACCTTAATAAGAGAGTGGTGAGTCACCACACTTAATGAAAACCGGCCCCCTTATTAATATGAGGGTATTATAGTCTTCATTTGTCAATTTAATTACTTATACAACATATGTTACAAAATAGCTTATAAAAATCACTATTCACCTAAACAAGGCACTTAGAAGTGAAATTTTTGATTTCCCATTAATATAGCCACCCAAATGTGATACTATATAGTACACATATATATTTAAGAGTAATGATGGACATTTAGCCACTCAAAACTCATTTACAAGACAATTTTTCAAAAACGTGCTTTAAGACTTCTTAAAGCACATTTTGTGTTTTAACTTGTTTTCAAGCTTGGTTTTCTTTGGTAATTGGTTTAATATGTTCATTAGTATATAAATGAAGTCTTGGTAAGCTCATTAGGTCTTACTCAAGTTTATCCCAAGCTTAGAGCACATTTTAGCTCTTATTGACTTTAAAGCACATTTTGTGTTTGCTTTTGTTTAAATTGTTTACTAATGTTTCTAAGACTCTTTTTAGTCTTAATAAATCATGTTTTAATGTTTAACCAACATACCAAGGTTTGGGGTATTTCAATAAGTGAAAATAATTATGGATATAAGATTGATGGAATAAAGATATACAACACAAAGAAATTCATTATCACATGTGGATGCTACATAAAATAATGAATTGTTGAACTACCTAGAGCCATTGTAAAATAATAGGGGAAAATAAAGATACTACGAGTATAAACTTTACAGTGACAGTACTGTAATATTTAGTGAACAATTATAGTAATATTACCCGGTATTGCATGTATATATAACAGTGTACGGGAAGGAATTACTGAGCGTGCATTTGTCAAGCTAGCTGTTACCCAGTGAACGGTATGTTAATTGTGTGGTCTGAATGTCCTAAGGATTTTCCTAAGGTCAAGACGTTGTGTGTTTAATTATTAAGAGCGATATCTGTTATTTTATGTAAATTATATTGTATACTGTATTGCACAACACCACTGCGTTTATTTTACGCGAACGTCGTATGACTGAAAGTTTATACATCTACACTGGAACAAGACTAACTGACCTTTAGGTATTTTTGAATGTAACTGATGGTCAACTGTTATAGTCTTAACTCAAGGATTGGATATTGTATCATTGACAAAAGTGCCAACTTATAAGAGAGGAATCCAGACTGTTTCGACTTTCTGGTTGCACATTGTGATCACTATGACAGACTTCAATGGGGAGTAACTCATGGGAATCCATTGTCCACATTCGACGATGGCTGAGGGCACTGTCGTTGGTGCACAGGTTCGACCGGATCGGTCAATTATCGAGCGCCATAAGGTCAGCTGGTAACGGTTCCATTGGAACCCAGGGGACTACAGTCCATTATTAAGTTATTAAGGGTTGTCTTAACATGACGCCTGAGGTGGAATTTAATTGGAAAATTTTAAGTGATTGGTTTAAAGGATAAGGGCCAGGTGGCCAACTAACAAGTACAGTTAATTAATACGCGTATCTTGTTTGGTTATTGCTATGGATTATTGGTGTTTGATTGTCTGGTTGTTGTTTACTATTATACATGGATGTTTGGAGGTGAGCTATTATGTGATTGTTTAATGTTACAGTTAGTATTGTTATTATTGTAAACCGGTATATCATGTAATGAATCTAATGTCAAGATGGCTAAACGACTTAAGGAATCTAGATGACTTAGGACTACATTTAGCATTCCAGCATTTCGATTGTTGAGCCCTTCAATGGGCAAAACATTTCAGGTTACTGAAGAAGACACAAGCCGGAGTGCGGGGAAACAGGGTAGCTTATGTGTTTTAATAAACACTTGTAATTTTATTACGTTCTACATTTTTGAAGTTTGTTGTATTCAGTTAGTTGCTCATGTAGTTTGGATTTGGTTTGTAATAATTAGAGTGCTCAGTATCTGTTCATCACAGTGGGAGGAGTTGAGATTTTTGGAAGGAGTAAGGATGCCTTGTTACTCACAAGGGTGAGTAACGGCGTGTAACACCTAGGTAGATACTTTTATTTTCCGCTGCGAATTATAATTTATTATGCTACGACTTGCAACGTTATTACAGGTTTAGGATTAGGGGTGTCACAAGTATAGCAACAACAATCATGTAAATAATAAAACATGTGCATAGGTATGTTATGCCCATAATCCTCACTATGGGATCTTTCGAGCGTTGTGTGTTTTCATTTCTTTGCTCTTGTTCCCATAATGTGTATTTTCTTTCTCTTTCCTTGCACCAGGTCTGGGGATATAGTTTAGATCCCGTGACCATATCATGTAGGTGCCAATCTTTCTTTGTTTCTTTAAGGGTTATTTGTGAATTCTCTTATCACCGCACGTTGGAGGACGTCTCCTCCATAACTAATTTCTCCATTCCCGGTGTCATACGTCGAGAAAGCAGAGTCACCTCTACACTCCAGGATAATTGCCGGTTAGAACTAACCCGGCATCTCGCCCGGCATATCGCGATTTTTGAAAAAAAAAATATATCCGGTAAAAGCTAACTTTTTACAGTCACTTTTACCCTACCGAAGGAACGCGCCGCAAGAGCACAAAAGCACCAACAATGCCTCCAAGCTCCCAACGCCGGAATTCCCAGCTTCGATGCACAAAGAGACCACCGTCGCCACACGCAAATTGATCCCTCGACAATTCCAAACTCACCCAGGTTCACCTAAGTGCATTATGAATTCGAAATTCTGTCTTTTTAGTATACAAGGTCGATGTTGTTAGATTCATAGGTTAGTATACTGATTTAGGTATTTCGAACCTGCCTTAAGTAGTTGCTGGAGATTGTGTGTGATTCTGTGCATTTTTTCTGGAGTTCTGGTTGTGCTGGTTTCGACTTTGAATATACGGATGGGTTATGTCCGGCATCCCCTCCGGCATGCTTTTCTTTGAATATGCCGGGTGGATAATATCCGGCATCCTGTCCGGCACGCTTTCTGATTGCTTCTTCCTTGCCTATTGTGAATCCAGTCTTTTTGAATTAATGCCTATGGTAATATTTTGTTGAGAAATAGTCGAATAGGTTTCTGATTCACAGGCATATGGGCGCACCGTGTCCCTCTACAGGACATTCAAATTTTAATTTCTGTAAAACTAACATTGATGAACTATTGGCTGGTATTCCTTTGCTCTTTTCTCATAGATGCCTCGCAGAAAATCCACCACTTCCCCTCCACGCGCTTCATGCTTTGATTCAGAGGAGGATGAACTGTTAGACGAGGCTGAGGCAGCCTTCGTTGATGCCACCACAGAGAAGGAGGAGGCTTCTCCTGCACCTGTGCCACCTCGTCGATCTACCAGACGGGCAGGCAAGGAGCCAGCCTCTAGCAGTGCCGCACCGCCTCCAGCAAAGTAGACCAGGGCTGGCAAGAGGAAGAAGAGGACTTCTCCAGAGACTCATAGTGGCCCTGGATCCACTTGTTCTGCTCCTGAGCACGATGACTTTGGTACACCTCTCTCTCTCCCTCCTCGCATTCCTGATGTACCTACTTTTGATGAGGAAGGGTTCGTAAATCCTTCTGCTGCTCAGTACTTTCATCAGTCCAAGATGAAAGGTAACTGGGTACGGGAGAGGCGAGTGCATACCGAGGTCTGCCTACTATCTGTGATTTCAGAGCTCTTCGAGCGACATGGTTGGTTGGGGATCTTAG